>WNWK01020246.1:0-36220 GCA_009830355.1 Cherax destructor | reverse complement strand
CCACACCACCCAGTACTACACTGCTGTGTCTGGTGAGTGCAGGTCAACTCACACCACCCAGTACTACACTGCTGTGTCTGGTGAGTTACTGAGTCAACTCACACCACCCAGTACTACACTGCTGTGTCTGGTGAGTTACGAGTCAACTCACACCACCCAGTACTACACTGCTGTGTCTGGTGAGTTACTGAGTCAACTCACACCACCCAGTACTACACTGCTGTGTCTGGTGAGTTACTGAGTCAACTCACACCACCCAGTACTACACTGCTGTGTCTGGTGAGTTACTGAGTCAACTCACACCACCCAGTACTACACTGCTGTGTCTGGTGAGTTACTGAGTCAACTCACACCACCCAGTACTACACTGCTGTGTCTGGTGAGTTACTGAGTCAACTCACACCACCAGTACTACACTGCTGTGTCTGGTGAGTTACTGAGTCAACTCACACCACCCAGTATACACTGCTGTGTCTGGTGATTACTGAGTCAACTCCACCACCCAGTACTACACTGCTGTTCTGGTGAGTTTGAGTCAACTCACACCACCCAGTACTACACTGCTGTGTCTGGTGAGTTACGAGTCAACTCACACCACCCAGTACTACACTGCTGTGTCTGGTGAGTTACTGAGTCAACTCACACCACAGTACTACACTGCTGTGTCTGTGAGTTACTGAGTCAACTCACACCACCCAGTACTACACTGCTGTGCTGGTGAGTTACTGAGTCACTCACACCACCCAGTACTACACTGCTGTGTCTGGTGAGTTAGTGAGTCAACTCACACCACCCAGTACTACACTGCTGTGTCTGGTGAGTTACTGAGTCAGCTCACACCACCCAGTACTACACTGCTGTGTCTGGTGAGTTAGTGAGGTAACTCACACCACCAGTACTACACTGCTGTGTCTGGTGAGTTAGTGAGTCAACTCACACCACCAAGTACTACACTGCTGTGTTTGGTGAGTTAGTGAGTTACCTCACACCACCCAGTACTACACTGCTGTGTCTGATGAGTTAGTGAGTCACCTCACACCACCCAGTAGTACACTGCTGTGTGTGGTGAGTTAGTGAGTTACTGAGTCAACTCACACCACCCAGTACTACACTGCTGTGTCTGGTGAGTTACAGAGTCAACTCACACCACCCAGTACTACACTGCTGTGTCTGGTGAGTTAGAGTCAACTCACACCACCCAGTACTACTGTGTCTGGTGAGTTACAGAGTCAACTCAAACCATCCATTACTAAACTACTGTGTTTGGAGAGTGAGTTACCATTCACCGTCCAGAACAACACTGTTGTATATGGTACTGACAGTGATAGAAACAATAACAGAGGCATAGTGTATACATGATGTTGGGTATATATATATAAATGTCGTGCCGATTAGGTAAAACTTGCTATTTTGGCTTAAATAGCAACGCTCTTCTTGCCATATAAGACAAGCGAAAATTTCTGTATGCAATAATTTCGCCAAAATCATTTTGACCATATCGAAAAAAATATATTTCATTGTGTTTGTTTATTATTAAATTAATGTTAACGTATCTAAAATATATTTAGTTGGGTAAGGCTAAATTAAATTGCTCTTGTTGTAATAAGGTTAGGTAGGTTTTCAAAGTTTCTCTTGGTACAAAATTATAAATTCTTACATTAACATAAATGAAAAAAAATATATCTTTAAACGTATAAGAGAAAATTTTAGAAAGGACTTAACTTTAGATGAGTTCTTGCTAATTGACCAGTTTTACCTAATCGGCACATATATATATATATATATATATATATATATATATATATATATATATATATATATATATATATATATATATATATATATATATATATATATATATTTTATGTCGTGCCGATTAGGTAAAACTGGTCAATTAGCAAGAACTCATCTAAAATTAAGTCCTTTCTAAAAATTTATCTTATACGTTTAAAGATATATTTTTTCATTTAAGTTAATGTAAAATTTATAACTTTGTACCAAGAAAAACTTTGAAAACCTACCTAACCTTATTAAAACAAGTGCAATTTAATTTAGCCTAACCCAACTAAATATATTTTAGATACGTTAACAATAATTTAATAATAAACAAACACAATGAATATATTTTTTCGTTAGGTTCAGAATGATTTTTGCGAAATTATTGCATACACAAATTTTCGCTTGTCTATATGGCAAGATGAGCGTTGCTATTTAAGCAAATCGCAAGTTTTACCTAATCGGCACGACATATATATGTCGTACCGATTAGATAAAACTTGCGATTTTGGCTTAAATAGCAACGCTCATCTTGCCATATAGGAACAGAAGTCCAGAGGTTATATTACAGCTTTATACATCATTAGTAAGGCCTCACCTAGATTACGCAGCTCAGTTTTGGTCTCCATATTACAGAATGGACATAAATTCGTTAGAAAACATTCAGCGTAGAATGACTAAATTAATACATAGCATTAGAAATCTTCCTTACGAAGAAAGATTGAAGACTCTTAAATTACATTCACTTGTAAGACGTAGAATGAGGGGAGACATGATCGAGGTATACAAGTGGAAAATGGGTATTAACAAAGGGGATATAAATAAGAAATTAGATCAAGTAGAAATGACCCAAAATGGATGAGAACCCACAATAATGGATTCAAGTTAGATAAGTTTAGATTTAGAAAGGATATAGGAAAGTATTGGTTTGGAAATAGGGTAGTTGATGAGTGGAACAGTCTGCCTAGTAGGGTTATTGAAGGTAGGACCTTGGGTAGTTTCAAATTTAGGTTGGATAAATTCATGAGTGAGAGCGGTTGGATTTGAGTGGGACTCGCGCATGAGTGGGTAGAATTGTCAAAGCTTATTTCTTGGGTACCATTGAAAATTGGGTTGAGCAAATATTCTGTTAGTGGGACGGATTGTGAAGGACTTGCCTAGTATGGGCCAACAGGGCTGCTGCAGTGTTCCTCCTTTCTTATGCTCCTATGTGAGCCATGACTCGATCCATGACAGCACCTTTTCCCCAATTCCGTGAGCTGCCACTTTCCTTAACAGTCTCTGGTGAGGTACTCTATCAAAAGCCTTACTAAAGTCTAAATTAACAATATCGAATTCTTTATCGTGATCAACAGCCTCAAAAGCTTTACCGAAGAAAGTTAATAAATTAGTTAGGCAGGAACGGCCCCTCGTGAATCCATGCTGAGTATCGTTAATCAAATTATGTTTATCGAGATGGTTTCTTATAATATCAGCTATAATTGACTCTAGCAATTTGCTTACAATTGAGGTCAGGCTTGTTGGGCGGTAATTTGACGGTAGTGACTTGTCCCCTGCTTTAAAAATAGGAATTACATTAGCCATCTTCCACATATCAGACACTACACCTGTTTGAAGAGATAAAAATAAAATGTTACTTAATGGTTCACAGAGTTCCATTTTGCATTCCTTAAGAACCCTTGCAAAAAGCTCATCAGGACCCGGCGATTTATTTTGTTTCAGTCGGTCTAGTTGTTTCATAACCATTTCTCTAGTGACTGTGATATTACATAATTTATCTTCTTCTGGGCCTCTGTAAAAATTAATTACTGGGATATTATTAGTGTCTTCCTGTGTGAAAACTGATAGAAAATAATTATTAAAAATAGAGCACATATCATTCTCCTTGTCAGTAAGTTGCCCAGAGTTATTTTTAAGGGGACCTATCTTATTCCTAACTTTTGTTCTATAAACCTGGAAAAAACTTTTTGGGTTAGTTTTTGAATCCCTAGCAACTTTAATTTCATAGTTCCGTTTAGCTTTTATTATCCCCTTTTTAACGTCCCTCCTAATGTCAGTATACTGATTTATTAGATGACCCTCACCTCTTTTTATGCGCCTATAAACTCCTTTCTTCTGCCCTAAAAGATACTTGAGCCTATTTATTCATCCATTTTGGGTCATTTCTACTTGATCTAATTTCTTTATACGGGATAAATGTTCTTTGGGCAGCCTGTATAGTGTTAAGAAAACTGTCATATTGATACCTCTCTTCGTCACCCCAGTCCACAGTTGATAAGTGTTCTCTAAGTCCATTATAATCTGCTAAGCGAAAATCTGGGACCGTTACTGAATTATCCCTGGAAATAAATGGTATAAAATACCGACACAATGGAAAAATAAACACATAAGCAGTATAATGTGATCCTATATTGACAACGTTTCGCCCACGCAGTGGGCTTTATCGAGTCACAGACAGATCTACCTGGAAA
This sequence comes from Cherax destructor, assembly GCA_009830355.1. Classification (NCBI taxonomy): domain Eukaryota; kingdom Metazoa; phylum Arthropoda; class Malacostraca; order Decapoda; family Parastacidae; genus Cherax; species Cherax destructor. The sequence continues at coordinate 31,973 of WNWK01020246.1, read as the reverse complement.
ATGAGCAACATGGAGATATATATAGGGTACAGTCAGGTGGAGAATGCTGGGTCAGGTGGAGAAAGCTGCATGTGAGTCTTAAAAGTAGTGTGATAGTTAAAAACATAGTTTGACTTAAAGGACCTGCAGTGTACCATTCTTGAGTTCTAGGTGGGATAGCGTTGAAGAAGTTTCTTGGCAATAGGTTCAGCTATGTTGTAGAAGCCGTTGTTCTGGTTGAAGTTGTTGGATATACAGATGAGTGATGATTCTAGGATTCTTCGGTATTGCGTGTTGTCTTCTCTGGCGATGAGTCTTGCGTTTCTGTAGTTGATTAAATGGTTGTGTAAATTTCGGTGTTGAACACAGGCATTTCTTGAGTCGTCAGATCTGCCTGCGTACTGGTGTTCAGAAATGCGTGTTTGTAGGTCTCTGGATGTTTCGCCAACGTATAATTTGCTGCAGCCATTCCATGGGATTGTGTATACCCCTGCCGTGGATTGAAGCTTTTCCTGTCTGTTACTGGTAATGTCCTTAATGGTGGTGGATGTGGAGGTGGATACTCAGAATGAGGTCTTAGAAAAAATGTTGGAAACTTGTTTGGAAACGGAGTTGGTGGGAAGGACTATGTATCTCTTCTCAGCAGTGTCTTCTCTGGGTGTGTTGAAGATGGAAATAAATGGTATAAAATACCGACACAATGGAAAAATAAACACATAAGCAGTATAATGTGATCCTTTATTGACAACGTTTCGCCCACGCAGTGGGCTTTATCGAGTCACAGACAGATGTTTAATGCCCGTCGTCTGCAGTCTCTAATGAAGTGACGAGGATAGTGAAGTTTGGAAAAAACTTGTTCAATGAGGGAGCATTCTTCCTCAAGGAACTCACTGCTGCAGATTCTGAGTGCGCGCAGGAAAAAACCTATAATTACACCACGTTTAATTTTGGTGTCGTGGTGAGAGTAGAAGTGGAGAAGATCGTGTTGATTGGTAGGTTTTCGATAGACTTTAAAACGAAGTTCATGGTCAGCTTTGCAGAGAAGAACATCAAGGAAAGGAAGAGTGTTGTCGACTTCTTCTTCTAGTGTAAACTGGATTGATGGCTCAACCTGGTTGAGTTCATGTTGGAGAGCTTGAACGTTGAAGCGTCTGGGAGTTACGATGAGAATGTCGTCAACATAACGAAGCCAGGTGACAGAAGAGGGAATAATAGTGGAAAATCGCTCGGCTTCCAAATGTTCCATATATAGGTTCGCAAGGACGGCACTAAGTGGCGATCCCATGGGTAGTCCAAAAGTTTGCTGAAAGAGTTGGTTTTCGAAAAGAAACATGTAAAGCCACACATAGTTCAACAAGGTCGATGAAATCGCTGGCTGGAAGAGGAAGATCAAGCGAGTCGTCAATTTTCCTGCGCAAGAGATCGATAGCTTGTGTAGTAGGTACTTTGGTGAATAGGGATGTTACATCAAGGCTGGAGAGTTTCTTGTTTCTGATGTTGATGTTGCGAATGCGATTGAGAAGGTCACCAGAGTGTTTGAGATGTGCTGGACTGATGGTGCCCAAAAGTTTGGAGAGGTGTTTAGCGAGAATTCCTGAGATTTGGTGGGGAGCACTGCCTATTCCCGAGGATATGGGCCTCAATGGGATACCTGGTTTGTGAGTTTTTGGCAGACCGTACATTCTGGCAGGTCTGGGGTTGCTGGGAATGGTGTGTAGAAGTTTCTTTCCTAGTTCTGATTCCCTCAGAATGCAGCGAGTCTTGTGAAGAAATGTTTTGGTGAGGTTGTCCACTTGATTAGTATCTGTCTGTGACTCGATAAAGCCCACTGCGTGGGCGAAACGTTGTCAATATAGGATCACATTATACTGCTTATGTGTTTATTTTTCCACTGAATTATCCCTACTATCATACATCCATTCAATGCTAAAGGTAATTGACTTGTGGTCGCTTGAGCCGAGTTCCTCTGTAATTTCTAAATTATTAATTAACAAGGGTTTCCTTGCTTGCCAGAACCAAGTCAAGTAGGTTATTTCCCCTTGTAGGTTCTGTTACAAACTGCTTCAAAAAGCAATCCTGAACTACTTCTAAAAAGTCGTTAGATTCTAAATTCTGTCAAGAAATTCAATCAATCTGACTAAAGTTAAAGTCCCCTAGATTAGGTAAAACTTGCGATTTTGGCTTAAATAGCAACGCTCACCTTGCCATTTAAGAGAAGTGAAAATTTGTGTATGCAATAATTTCGCCAAAATCATTCTGAACATAACGAAAAAAATATATTTCATTGTGTTTGTTTATTATTAAATTAATGTTAACGTATCTAAAGTATATTTAGTTGGGTTAGGCTAAATTAAATTGCGCTTGTTGTAATAAGGTTATGTAGGTTTTCAAAGTTTCTCTTGGTACAAAATTATAAATTCTTACATTAACATAAATGAAAAAATATATCTTTAAACGTATAGGAGAAAATTTTAGAAAGGACTTAATTTTAGATGAGTTCTTGCTAATTGACCAGTTTTACCTAATCGGCACGACATATATATATATATATATATATATATATATATATATATATATATATATATATATATATATATATATATATATATATATATATATATGTCGTGCCGATTAGGTAAAACTTGCGATTTTGGCTTAAATAGCAACGCTCACCTTGCCATATAAGACAAGTGAAAATTTGTGTATGCAATAATTTCGCCAAAATCATTCTGAACATAACGAAAAAAATATATTTCATTGTGTATGTTTATTATTTAATTAATATTAACGTATGTAAAATATATTTAGTTGGGTTAGGCTAAATTTAATTGCGCTTGTTGTAATAAGGTTAGGTAGGTTTTCAAAGTTTCTCTTGGTACAAAATTATAATTTTTTACATTAACATAAATGAAAAAAATATATCTTTAAACGTATAAGAGAAAATTTTAGAAAGGACTTAATTTTATATGAGTTCTTGCTAATTGACCAGTTTTACCTAGTCGGCACGACATATATATATATATATATATATATATATATATATATATATATATATATATATATATATATATATATATATATATATATATATATATATATATATATATATAGCGAAAATTTGTGTATGCAATAATTTCGCAAAAATCATTCTGAACCTAAAGAAAAAAATATATTTCATTGTGTTTGTTTAGTATTAAATTATTGTTAACGTATCTAAAATATATATAGTTGGGTTAGGATAAATTAAATTCCGCTCTTTGTAATAAGGTTAGGTAGGTTTTCAAAGTTTCTCTTGGTACAAAATTATAAATTTTTACATTAACATAAAAGAAAAAAATATATCTTTAAACGTATAAGAGAAAATTTTAGAAAGGACTTAATTTTAGTTGAGTTCTTGCTAATTGACCAGTTTTACCTAATCGGCACGACATATCATTGTATCATTGAATTCTACCCAAATTTTATTAATTATAAATGAATGCAATTTATATAAACCAAAAGAAATATTCTTATAAATTTGAAAACTGCTTTTTATGAAACATGATTCTATTATATTCCTGTCGACCATGAACTTGCTTGATTGATGGTTAAAATTTCTCACATAAACAGAGCATTCGAATCTTGTCCAGTTCTTATGCTATATTTATGTTGTTTTGAACTTAGTTCAAGACTTATACCACTTTGACCGTAATAAACTTTATCTCATATTTTACAAGGAATCTTATAGACTCATCCGTCAATATTTTTGGGAGGAATTTTTCATCAAAAGTTTTTTTACTGTATGAAGATTTTTAAATACAACTTTGATATTAAAAGTCTTAAGAAAGGAAGGCATATCAACCAAGTTTTCATGGTAAGGGAGAACCAACATATTGTTAGTTGAATAAGGTTGGTTGACCCTTTTTGGATTGTAAAAAAGTATTTCTAGCTATGTATTTTAAAGGATTTATCAATTATGTTTCTTTGGTATTTTAGATCATTAGCTATTTCATAAATTTACGTAAAGCTCTCAAAAACATTGATGAGAAAACCCTCAGTTTAACTTTATCTTGATGTGAAGAATAATAGTGTACATAGTAACATTAATTTGTAGGTTTTATGTAAATTTAAAATTTAAAATCATTGTTACACTTAATAATTAAAACATCTAGAAAAGGCAATGAGTTATTTGCTTCGAACTCAACAGTAAAATTTATAGAATAAGCTAAGCTATTTAATTTAACAAGGAAATGGTTTATGTCTATATTCTTAGGCATAGAACCCAAAATATCATCTATATATCTAAACCACTTAGCTTTATTAGGAAGGAATGTGTTAAGCAATCTTGTGTCAAAAAATTCCATGTATAAATTACTAAGAACAGGTGAAAGAGGATTTCCCATTGACATTTCAAACTTCTCAGTATAAAACAACAATACAAAGTTTAATAAGTTTAATGATAGTAGGAACTTTCAATGGTAAATCGTAATTAACAAGTTCTTCATATAAAAAAAACTTAATAAATCATCAACTGGAACTTTTGTAAACAAGGAAGTAACATCAAAACTAACCATGTTGAAATAATTTAAGTCAGTCAAGGTGCTTAATTTATCCACTAAATCTATATTGTTTTTAACATTAGTGTAAGAAAATTTTCCAACAATAGGGTTCAAAATATCAACACGCCATTTAGATAATTTATTAGACACCGTTAACAGCAATTTCAATAAAACATCTACTGAAAGGCAAAAATGAATTAATTAAAAAATTTACCTCCACTAATCCATCTTTACCCTATATGTATGGCTTAATAAAAACGCACAAACCAGGTAATCCAGTTAGACCAATTATTAGCTCCATAGGTTCAGTTTCTTATAAATTATCTAAAAGGCTTGTTGATTTTTTGAGCCCTATTGTTGGAAAAATTCCTAAATTTAATGTTAAAAATTATATAGATTTAGTTGATAAGTTAAGCACCTTCACTGACCTAAATGATTTCAACATGGTTAGTTTTGTTGTTACAGTGGTACCTTGACTTACAAGTTTAATTCATTACGTGACTCAGCTCGTAACTCAATTTGGTCGTATATCAAATAAATTTTCCTCCTTGCAATTTATTGAAATGCCATTAACCCGTTCCAGCCCAAAAAAAACCATCCCAGTTTTTTTGTTACAGGTTTTTAAATAAAAAAATGTAGTATTTATAAATAAGAAATGATTATTGCCTTTTTTGCCAGGTACCAGCAATGTTTTAGAAATGCTGGAGTATATATGAAACTCCTTGAAGCAAGGTGTAAGATGAGTGTCACTCCACTGCTAACAGTGCAGCAGTGGAGTGACATTTGATGATCGTGCACTGTCTTGGCTTTTTTTCACTGTTACACATAAACATGTCTGTCTATTTGTTTGTTTCTGTCTATCTGTCTATTTGTCCGTCTGTCTGTCTAGCTCTGTCTGTGTTTATCTCTGTCTCTGCTTATCTGTCTGCCTATGTTTCTGTCTTCCTGTCTCTCTACTTGTCTCTGTCTCAGACAGAGCCGCTCATGATCCAACAGGTATTACACACGATGCAGAGTAGTCACCTCTGATTCCTGAACAAGTGAAAATGCGTATTACTTGCCAGTCATGCTTATTATGCCTTATATCTACAAGCATAGTATAGCACTTTGTCTGGATTTTTGGGTTATCCTAGGTAATTTACACTATGTATAACGGTATTTATGTGCACCTGTGAGACAGAGACAGAGATAGACAGAGACAGTAAAAGAAATGATGGACTATGTGACAACAAAATGCAAAGAGGCAGAGGAGAGGTTTGTTCCCAAGGGAAAAAGAAGTAATGGGAAGACCAGAACGAGTCCTTGGTTCACCCAAAGGTGTAGGGAGGCAAAAACTAAGTGCACTAGAGAATGGAAAAGGTACAGAAGACAAAGAACCTAGGGAAATAAAGAGATTAGCCGAAGAGCCAGAAACGAATATGCACAGGTAAGAAGGGAGGCTCAGCGACAATACGAAAATTACATAGCATCAAAAGTCAAGTCTGACCAGAAGCTGTTGTATAGCTACATCAGGAGGAAAACAACAGTCAAGGACCAGGTAATAAGGCTGAGGAAGGTAGGTGGGGAGTTCACAAAAAACTACCAAGAGGTATGTGAGGAGCTCAACACGAGTTTTAAAGACGTATTTACAGAGGAGACAGGAAGGACTCCAGGAATTCAGAATTGGGAAGTACACCAACAAGTGCTGGATGAAATACACACAACCGAGGAGGAGGTGAAGAAGCTGCTATGTGAACTCGATACCTCAAAAGCGGTGGGACCGGACAACATTTCTCCGTGGGTCCTTAGAGAGGGATCAGAGATGTTGTGTGTGCCACTAACAAAAATCTTCAACACATCCATTGAAACTGGGCAACTAGCTGAGGTGTGGAAGATGGCAAATGTAGTCCCAATTTTTAAGAAAGGAGACAGATACGAGGCATTAAACTACAGACCTGTGTCACTGACGTGTATATTATGCAAAGTCATGGAGAAGATCATCAGGAGGAGAGTGGTGGAGCACCTAGAAAGACACAAGCTTATAAACGACAACCAGCACGGTTTCAGGGAAGGAAAATCATGTGTCACAAACCTACTGGAGTTTTATGACAAGGTAACAGAAGTAAGACACGAGAGAAAGGGGTGGATAGACTGCATTTTCTTGGACTGCAAGAAGGCGTTCGACACAGTTCCTCACTAGAGATTAATGCAAAAGCTAGAGGATCAGGCACACGTAACAGGAAAGGCACTGCAATGGATCAGAGAATATCTGACAGGGAGGCAACAACGAGTCATGGTACGTGATGAGGTGTCAGAGTGTCAGTGGTATCAAAATTGAAAGGATGTTACACATTGGTTATCATCGAGGTTTTTGATATGTCCTCGGTATCTCCTGTGAGTGGCAGTGTATCTGAAGCTCGTTCATAACTCGGATTTTTGGCTCGCAACTCAAAGCAAAAAATCGACGCAAGGAAGGCTCGTAACTCGGAAAACTCATAAGTTGGGGCACTCATAAGTCAAGGTACCACTGTACTTCCTTGTTTACAAAAGTTATTGTAAACTTATCTAAAATATATTAAGTTGAATTAGGCTAAATTAAATAGATCTTCTTATAATAAGGCTAGGTAAGTTTTGTAAGGTTCTTTTGGTACAAAATTATTAATTTTTACATTAACATAAATGAAAAAATATATATATCTTTAAACGTATAAGAGAGAATTTTAGGAATTGCTTAATTATAAATGAGTTCTTGCTAATTGACCAATTTTACCTATTCGGCACGACATGCATATATACATGTCGTGCCGAATAGCTAAAACTGGTCGATTAGCAAGAACTCATTAGAAATTAGTTCTTGCTAATTGAACTCTTGCTGCTTAAACTCCCCCAGCTCTGTGCTGGGGTGTCAAGGACACCCCAGCAGATTATTTAGAACTCAAAAATGGGGTGCTGTGTTAATGATTAACTGGTGGTTAAGTTAGTATGTCTTTCTTAGATCATTGCTAAGTTGCAAAGCATGTTACTAATATCGATAACTGTCTCGTCACCAGCTACAATGGGAGGACTGGCAATGGGTTTTCTCCTCGGGTACTCTTCTCCAGCTGGGCCTCTTCTTTTGGATAACTCAACTGACGACCAGCACAAGTCTTTGCAGCTGAGCCATGAGGAGTACAGCTGGTTCTCATCGTCAGTTAACCTCGGCGCAGCAGCTGGAGGGGTGCTGGGCGGTGTGATGATCAGCACACTGGGTAGAAGATTCACCATGATGATCTCGGTCATACCTTACCTGGGCGGCTGGGCGCTCATTGGTAGGTGAAAACTTAAATTTTTACCTAAGCTTGTCACCATTCTGAATGTGCCTCACTGAGCTTCAGCCCTCAAAAAAATCATTTTAATTATTAATAAAAAAGAGTTAAACTAAAAGAGGCGTTCACTGTCTTACAAAGGCAGTAGAGAACAGGTCTACATCATAAAAACTAATATCAGAAACCACACTTCTTGCATATTAACTGTTACTCAGAAAAACCAAATGTGCTGCGTAATTCATAATGTAAGGTAATGGAAAGAAAAACTCAAATGGAGTTATTGATCTTCGAACCCGTAGGTTTCCCGTCCTTAGTTTGATAGCCAGAGCACTTTTTGATTTGTTTGTAATCGTTTATTTTGAAATTTTAACAAATGCTTTGATAGGAACTAGAGCTTGAAGTTTACTAATTTCGGGTGTCTTGAGTTCATTATAAATCGGTAATTTTTAAAGTATGAAAGGGCCAATTTGAAAAGCCCAATTTAAAGGAAGGATGAATTTTGTAATGTTCGATATTAATATTACATTAACAGCATTATAAAATATTAAAATAATTATACTAAAATTCGTAAGATATAACATAGGTAACTGGTTCTTGTTCTGTTATAAATAGAAATACTGTATTTTAATTTTTATAAAACATTTGAGAGTAAGATAAATAATAAATACAAGCTCTATTATGGAAAGGTAAATAAAAACATAATTTAATTATTAATTAATGATAGTAAATAGGGTAAATAATGTAAGTTCAATTATCGTAAGAAAAAATTGTAAAGCTAATGCGAGACTTGAGACTGAACTTTTCCAGCAAGCTTACTAGTATCAACGTCTTACACATAGTCTCAAAATTTGATGCAGATGTTCATCAGTAAGTCTGGATCTAAGCTCGGATTTCACTAATTTTATTTTTGAAAATGTTTGCTCACATATGTAAGTCCTACAGAAGATGGAAAGCATGCCATCAACAAACATCTTTAAATGTATAAACTCCTCAGACAGAGATGCATAGAATTCCAAAAGGTTATTTTCAAATAGTTCTCAGTCTATCGGTAACCTGAAGGTCAATTAATTGTAGTTGATAAGTCAGAGGAGTTTCTTCTGGTAATACATTAAATGGGTTTTGAAACGAGAATTTTAGTTTGGTGGTCATGAAATTCCTTGAATCTTTTCTTTATTCACCATTATTTCATTGCAATAGAGGAAATGGTCAAGGTTTTCTTCACTGAACTGTTTTATAAAAATGCCAGTTTCTCTTCGAATATTTTCACTTTAGTATATAGTATATTGGGCACTGACTTTCCCCTGCCCTGTAACTTTATCTTCAAAGTATCCAAATCGTCTATAATATCAGCCAAGAAAATTAAGCAAAACATTCAATTCTGATCTGAAAATACTTCATGAGATTTTCATTTTTCAGTCATAAATATTTCAATTTCCTGAAAAACAAAAACAAAGAAGCGTTTGAGAACTTTCTCTGTGCTAAGCCACCTCGCTTCAGCATGAAACAATGTATCACTATATTCTGAATCTAATTCTGACAAACACTTTTGAAACTGTCGATGATTCACACCATGATTCCTGATGAAATTTACACATACCTACCTGGAGTCTACATGGAGGGTATTCAGGGGGTCAACGCCCCGCGGCCCGCTCTGTGACCAGACCGGGCCGCGGGGGCGTTGACCCCCGGAACTCTCTCCAGGTAAACTCTCCAGGTAAACACTTTTCAGTTTGCCCCATCCCAAGTTAAGGCGTTTTATCGCCTCATACTTCCAAAAATAAATTTTCTGATATATTTCTTCTCATTCTTTGCAGTACACATAACTTTCACAATTTTAAAGTTGTTGTCAATACCTCTAATGAAATTCCAAAGTTGTGCTGTGTCGGAAATATCACAGATTTCATCCATAGCTAAAGAAAAATGTTGAAAAGTGCTGCTTTTTCAGATAATTCACAAAAGATATCCTCAGTTTAATCTTCCAAACGCCTAGTAACTGTTGAAGCAAACAAACATTTAGCAAACAGGATAGCGTCTCTCGGCAAATTTCTTTAACAAGTCTTATCACGCATTCTTTAACAAATTTGCCGTCTGTATATGGCCTCCTTTTTTCAAATATGTATTTGGCGACCTCAAAACTCGCCCCCACTCATGACTCGGTTTCTTTGGTCTTATTTCCAAAGAAATTTTGTTGTGAAGAAATAGACTTTATCAATGCATTTATTTTGCTTTACCGTGCATTGCCTTGTATGGAAAAATAATCCTTATGCCGTGTTTCATGATGTCTTTTGCGATTAAACGGCTTGATAGCCTATATAGTTTCATGGCATATAAGACACAGTAAGTTATTTAATTAGGAAATAAAGAACTCATATGTCCAACTCGTTAAATGCACGGCCTTCATCAACAATTCTCTCTTTTTTAAAATTAGCCGACATCACTTTCAATGGGCAGGGTGAAAACTTTTATTTAATAATTTCGAAAAAAGTAATAGTAAAAAAATTAAAATAAGAAAAAAGCAGTATCGAGACATTTTAAAAAATTTCTGTGGAGAAATTAAGGAATGAAAATACAATATACAGGGGACACATATTATAAAGTGAAAATAGAAACGTGGTTAATAAGAATGTTAAATATACATTATATATACAAAAAAATAAGAGACATTTAGGCAGAAGCCATGCGGATTTAAGGATTCGAGGGGTATATAGCACAAATAACAGCCGGCCATCCTTCCAAGGGATATATATTTTGCAACCCCCTCGAAGAGCTGGAAAAAATGACCAGGGAAATAATGTGTGTATATAACTTCGTCGTTCTGCCAACGTCAGTGTACTTACACAAACCTAGATGGTATAGCCTACTGTACACGTACACTATATGATTTGTTTTGTTTTTTCATCATAGATTTGATTGTAAGCAGATAATGCACCATGAACATGACACACGGTCTTCGCCCTGCTGCCGTCGAGAGAGGACGTCGTCTTAGCTGCTCTGAACACTGATCCTCCAGCTGCCCTGCTGCAGTCGAGAGAGGACGCTCCCAGCTGCTCTGAACACTGATCCTCCAGCTGACCACTGATCCTCCTGCTGACCAGAGCGGAGAGGAAACTTGCTTGCTGTCACTTCGAGCCCCATCCCTTCAAGAGGGTAAGGCGGTGACTAGCCTGCTTGTTCCTCCTCTCTACCCCCCCATCCCCCCACCTTATCCTGCCCCATCCTACCCCCCCCATCACCCAAACCACTACACTGGCCTATCCACAGAACACTCTCTACACACTGCTGTCCTTCTGCCTTTCCTGTCTTCTTATTTTTCGGCAACTTCGCCTTTTGGCGATTTAAAACAAGGCATTTTGACCATCCGGTGGCCTGTGTGTTTTTTAAAATCCGGTCGATCTTTGCCTTGGGCCCCATCCCCCTCACCTCCTCGAGGGTAGGCTATCTTAGGGGCTGACCTTCATAAGTCAGCTGAAGTAGGATGACACTTTCACAGGTAATTAATTTCTTTCCAGCATATTATCTGTGACAGCTGTAAATTAACAAGGCAACATGCCTAATATAAGAGTCAGACTTCGTGTCACTGGTGACAAGAAGTCCAAAAGAGAAATACTTGACTGCATTCGCAGTAATGCCACGGTGGCACCAGTGGATATCTTTGATACCTATGCTGGTGCAATTCTACTGCTCTCTTCGGAAGAGGAACTATTGCACCTACTAAAGAGGAATGTTCTTGACAAACTCGCCAATGAAGGAGTCACTCCCATTCCCCCTGACAACTTCCAGGCACAGCGCTCTGTGTTCGTTGCACGCATCAACAGCATCATGCGTGAGCATACTGCTGATGAACTCGTTGAGGAGATAAACCAGGAAAATGAGTTCAAGGTTCTCCAGGCATACAAATTCAACAGGAATGCGGCCAACCAACAATCGCTGAAGCTCATTCTTGAGACTCCTGATGAGGCCAAGCTTGTTTGTGAACAAGGCCTGAAATGTTTTGGCATGAAATGCACACCTGATCAAGTGAGTATGGAAAGGTTTGTCCCAATCACCCAATGCTACAGATGCTACCAGTTTGGGCATAACACCAACAAATGCAACAAGGAGCAAACCGTTTGCAGTATCTGTGCTGGAGAACATGTTCATAGGGAATGCCCCAACAGGAGCAAACCCAAGTGCATCCTCTGTGGCGATAAGCACCACGCTGTCTCCCCTGGCTGCCCCACCAGGAAGGCTGCAATTCAGAAAATCCTGGACAACAGGAAGTCAGCACTGAATAACAGAAACACTGATCAATCACCTCCCATTGTGTCCCAAGGAGCCTTCCCCAGCCTACCAAGCTCTGGCAGTGCCTCCACTGCTACCTCTTCATCCAACAATGCCAGTGCCCCCACAGCTACCACTTCAACCAACAATGCCTGGAACCAACCAATATCCCACCCACCCCATCCAACTCCAACCTACTCTACTCCTAGCCCACCCCAAGCTCAAGGCACACCTTTCTAACCCTATTTCCCCTGGCCCCATCCAAGATAACAAAGGACCTGGCAAAGGGTGATGACCGGCTATGCTGCACCCTCCTCAATGCCTTGTTTGAAGCCAATGGTTCCACAGTCATACAATATCCAGACATAGTGCGATCTCATATGGGATCTTCCCCACAAACTCTGGCCCCTACCCAACCAGCCCCTCGCAGGGAAGTGACGATCCTGGCACCGGCTACGGAAGCTGTTGCACAATCTACTGCCTTTGAGGCTAACCTAACTGACCGCACAGGTCCAGAACTCCCCGCCAATGAGGCTGACCTAACTGACCACACAGGATCAGAACCCACCGCCATTGAGGCTGACCAAACTGACTGCCCAGGCTCCCACGCTACTCAGAGGGAGACAGCCACTGGGCAACTAGATAGTCTTGATGAACTAGACCTCCAACACCAAGAACCAGTGTCCCCTATTTCAAGCAACGGCAGTTCTGAGACCCCAGTACACCCGAGGGACACAGACTCGGACATGAGTTCGGGATCAGAGAATGAGTCTGAAGTGTCACCTAATGTTACCATTACCAATAGCAGCGATGAAGCCTCTCTATTCTCGCAGGTAAACACCCAGGAGTATACCCTCCCTACCCCTCTGAAACACACTGGCAGGCGCAACCAACCCCATCGGGACTGCACCTCCAAACGTACCTCCTCTGCTTGCAGCTATACACCTAAGCACGTAAAATAATGGGGATCACAATTCTGCAAATCAACATTCACCACTTCTTCAACAACCGCTACCTTTTTGAAATAGAGTTGTGTAACCACAACCCAGACATTATCCTCCTCAACGAAACAGCAGCCAGACCTGACCAACACATAAAACTCCCCGGTTACTCAACACTCGAGAAATCCAGAGGGCCTTATAGTGGAGTAGCCATCCTTGTGAAGCGGGGATATGAATTCCGTAACATCCATGTCGAAGAGGACAACATCCTAGCAATAGAACTGCTGACCTCATATGGCCGACTCGTAGTGGGAACAGGCTACTTTCCCCCCAGACAGCCGTACATTGAGTCTATCCCCTTACATAGATTACTCAGTCGAAACGTCCCTACAGTCCTCGCAGGTGATTTCAATGCCCACCACCCCGCTCTCTTTAACTGTGGCGCCGCCCTCCCGCAGGGTGACCATAAGGAAACAACTCTTCAACCTAATGGCGGCAAGAAATCTATCATTCCAGGGCCCATTCTTTAAATCATATGTGGGCCCCCACCCAGGACTCCTGACATAGTACTCACCAACAGGGACTGCGATCTGTTCCACTGCAAAGTGTCCCCGGGCGGCAACGTCGGCTCTGACCATATCCCTGTCATAATTAAGCTACAATCCACCCCATTCCGCACACCCATCCGCCCTAAACCCAACCTGAAAACACTTGGCTTCGACCCCTTCAGGGATTACCTAGCAAACGACCAGACTATTCTTCTTGACAACCAACCCTCCACTGCAATAGATGTGGCGATCGCATCTCTGCACAAAAGAATCACCGAGGCCACTGAAGCATGCTGCCAACTAACCACCTCCAGGGTTTACCAACAGTACAAACCAACTAGAGAAATAAAAGACAGAATGAACAATTATCAAGCTGAATGTAGAAGGAACCTCCTCTCAGGCCAGCCCACTCGCGATGTACTCCTAAGAATGAGAAGGGAATTAATAACCCTAATCACCCAGCACAAAAGAGACCTATGGAAATACCTTGTGCTGCAAGCTAATCAGTATAAGCGACAACCAGAACGATTCTGGAGCAAGATCCGCAGACTACTGGGGGCTAAGCACTCACCCACTTAACTCCTCACACACTCATTCACTAATGACGTTGGCGAGGAGGTGACCACCTTGCTCGATGACCCACAGGATCAAGTTGATTTGATGAGAGAGGTGTGGAAGAAAATTCTATCTCACAATGTCAGCAGAAGATTTAACAACAACCATTACGTGTGGGTCAATCAGTGGCGTGACGAGAACCGGGAAGACTTCCAGCCAATATTAACAATTGATACATCTTCTCTTGAACCAGAGCACCCTCTCACAAGGCCAATCATCCTTAAGGAAATGACCCAAGTCATTGGACGGATGAGAAATAAGGCCCCTGGCCCCTCAGGCATAACAGTAAAACAGATAAAATACCTACCCCGTAATTGCAAGATGTCCCTATTAAACATTTTAAATGCTATCCTGGCGTCTGGCTACTTCCCTACATCATTTAAAACAGCTAAGATGATCTTCATCTCTAAACCCAATAAGGACACCCGTAACCCAGAAAATTACAGACCTATCTCTCTACTAGAAGTCGCTGGCAAAGTCTTTGAGAAAATCATTTCCAATAGACTGAACTACTACATTGAATTTAATCACCTTTTCTCAGAAAAACAGTTTGGTTTCAGGTCCCATCGTGGAACGCAGCATGCTATCAACATCATCTATGATGCTGCTGTAAGCCTGAGGAATCAAGGACACCTGGCCCTAATTGCAACGAGGGACGTTCACAAAGCCTTCGACAGCCTCTGGCACGATGGGCTTATATTCAAACTTGCTGATCTACCAGATCATAACTGGACCTTTAGGGTAGCATTGAAAATTGGGTTGAGCAAATATTCTGTTAGTGGGACGGATTGTGAAGGACCTGCCTAGTATGGGCCAACAGGCCTGCTGCAGTGTTCCTCCTTTCTTATGTTTCTTATGTTATGTTCTTATGTTCTCAGGCTCATATTCAACTTCCTAACAGGCCGAAGCATCATCCCCAACTTTAATGGCAAATCGGCAGTCCCATTCACCCCAACAGCTGGAGTACCACAAGGCTCATGCCTTAGCCCCATACTCTTCAATATCTATGTAAATGACCTCCCGCAACCAGAACATAATGACACCATCATCACCCAATTTGCAGATGACGTGATTCATGTTGTGTCATCCGCCCCCATAACAGGTGCAACAAAATACAGGAGAGTAATAGCGAAAATGAATGAAGAATTACGAAGAACTGCTAATTGGGAGAAAAAATGGAGAATCACAACTAACCCAGAAAAAGTCCTCATTAGCACCATTGGCTGTCTCCCGGAAACCATAGAAGACAAAGGAGGTATCTCCATAAGAGGATCACGGGTCGGTATCAGAAACCCTAACAAAATCCTGGGATATGAGATCGACAGATTACTTAACTCCACTTCTCACATCTCTAAAAAAGTGAATCTAGCTAAAGCCCGCCTCAGCCAACTATTCAGATTCAAAGAAGCACCACCCCACATCAAGAAGCACCTCTACAAGATGATGATCAGACCTCTGTTGGAATATCCTTGCGTACCACTATCACTTACAACTAAAACCAACAGGCTGCGGCTTCAACGAGTCCAGAACAAAGCCCTCCGCTTTATCACTGGGACCAGATTAAGAGACAGAATCAGAACTGAAGACCTACATATACAACAAGAACTCGATGCAATTAATGTAAGGATAGATAAACTAGCGAAAAGACAGCTATACGACATGCAAGAATTATATGTACCGGATAGAGAACACCCCCCACAACCGGTAAACACAACCGACTATGTCATCACCACACCTCCCCACCGAACCCAAAGAATGACTCTGCAGCAAAGAGTTAGGCGCTACATCCACAATGACAACTACCCAAGACCCAGAATCCTGAGTGATCTCCCCGTCGAACCAGAAGAGTGGGTACCACCAGTCCCAGTCTATGTTCAACAACATAGATAAATACTCCCCATTTATGGGTGACCTACCTTTTCCAAACTACATCTTACAACTACCATTGTAACACCTACGACCTTCCTATTTTAGGACACCACCTCAGAAACTGCTTGAACAACTCCGGGCTAGCTACCAACAACATCAAAAGCCCTACAACTGCCACCTGCTGAAACTGCTCGTCCAGTACCGGGCTAACCACCATCAACACCGAATGCCCAGAAACTACCACCTTTTGCGGCAGCCTTTCCCGAAAAAAAAAAAAAAAAAATAGATTACTATAAATAGTATGCATTCTCCCAACTCGGTGTCATGCTGTGATACAGTAGTATACCTGTGTGCAACTGATGGGGTGAAGGCATATCCTCCTCATAAAATTTACTTATGTATTACTCTACATACACACACACTTATTATGTTGCGCCAAAGTGGATAGGCCACTTACCTTTATAACCCTAACCTCCCCCTCTCCCCTCCCACCTATTTCCCAATTTCCATCCTTACCCATCCTTCTTCCTTCCCCATCTTACCGACGCTCTGGTCAATCAAGCTCAAGCCATGAACATTCCTTTTTATTAATAAAAACCTCTCGGTGTTGAGGTGCAGGCTTTCAATTTTTTTAAGGAGCTTGTGGAGGTCTGCAAAAGCTACTGCTAAACCATTCACTGTGAATTTTCTTTGGGGTTCTTTTTCTTCTGCAGCAGACATGATGAACAAAACGAAAAGAAAACGAGATTAAATCAAGTACAAGGGTAAAAGATGATATCAAGTGACACTATAAACACAAGATGAATGAGGCTGCTGCCGGCATAACACGGACATACTGTTTTACAGCAAAAAAAAAATATGAATACAAAGAGTACACTCTATAATAACAATAAATATTACAGTATAGTAAACACATAAACTAATAACATAGTTCTTTATTATCACTATCAAGTATTATGTACTGCCAGAAGGTTTGTTTACTCCACCGTCATGTGGTCCATCGTTAACTGAAACGTAGTTATGCGGCGCATGACTGTATATATGTGTGCATGCATGATTCTGTGCGTATAAACAATGCCTATTTTTATGTACAGTATGTAAAACTAAATACCAAAGCGCAGTGCTAAAAATAGTTAAAAAAAAAAAAATTGCCTATATATGGCAAACTTACAGTTCCTTAGTGACAGAGAAGGCAGTAGGGTTGACCACCTAATTTTCATGAATAATAATAATTTAATTAATAAGGATTTTCTTATTTGAATATCCAGATTACACCCTAGTAATAAACAATAAATAAATAAAAATAAAGATATATATATATATATATATATATATATATATATATATATATATATATATATATATATATATATATATATATATATATATATATATATATATATATATATATATATATATATATATTTTTTTTTTTTTTATTAACACATCGGCCGATTCAGTTAACGATGGACCACATGACGATGGAGTAAACAAACCTTCTGGCAGTACATAATACTTGATAGTGATAATAAAGAACTATGTTATTAGTTTATGTGTTTACTATACTGTAATATTTATTGTTATTATAGAGTGTACTCTTTGTATTCATATTTTTTTTTTGCTGTAAAACAGTATGTCCGTGTTATGCCGGCAGCAGCCTCATTCTTGGAATGAGATTAATAAGTTGAGGAAGCCTAGAGAACAAATGGATTTGACAGTTAAAAATAGGAGAGGAGAGTTATTAAATGGAGAGTTAGAGGTATCGGGAAGATGGAGAGAATATTTTGAGGATTTGTTAAATGTTGATGAAGACAGGGAAGCTGTGATTTCGTGTGTAGGGCAAGGAGGAATAACATCTTGTAGGAGTGTGGAAGAGCCAGTTGTGGGTGTAGGGGAAGTTCGTGAAGCAGTGGGTAGAATGAAAGGGGGTAAGGCAGCTGGGATTGATGGGATAAAGATAGAAATGTTAAAAGCAGGTGGGGATATAATTTTGGAGTGGTTGGTGCTATTATTTAATAAATGTATGGAAGAGGGTAAGGTACCTAGGGATTGGCAGAGAGCGTGTATTGTTCCTTTGTATAAAGGCAAAGGGGACAAAAGAGAGTGCAAAAATTATAGGGGAATAAGTCTGTTGAGTGTACCTGGTAAAGTGTATGGTAGAGTTATTATTGAAAGAATTAAGAGTAAAACAGAAAGCAGGATAGCAGATGAACAAGGGGGCTTTAGGAAAGGTAGGGGTGTGTAGACCAAGTGTTTACAGTGAAACATATAGGTGAACAGTATTTGGATAAGGGTAAAGATGTTTTTGTGGCATTTATGGATTTGGAAAAGGCGTATGATAGGGTAGATAGGGGGGCAATGTGGCAGATGTTGCAGGTGTATGGAATAGGAGGAAGGTTACTGAAAGCAGTGAAGAGTTTTTATGAGGATAGTGAGGCTCAGGTTAGAGTGTGTAGGAGGGAAGGGGACTATTTCCCAGTAAAAGTGGGCCTTAGACAAGGATGTGTGATGTCACCGTGGTTGTTCAATATATTTATAGATGGGGTTGTAAGAGAAGTGAATGCAAGGGTCTTGGCAAAAGGTGTTGGTCTAAAAGATAAAGAAGCAAATACAAAGTGGGAGTTGTCACAGTTGCTTTTTGCTGATGACACTGTGCTTTTGGGAGATTCTGAAGAGAAGCTGCAGAGGTTGGTGGATGAATTTGGTAGGGTGTGTAAAAGAAGAAAATTGAAAGTGAATATAGGAAAGAGTAAGGTGATGAGGATAACAAAAAGAATAGGTGACGAAAGATTGGATATCAGATTGGAGGGAGAGAGTATGGAGGAGGTGAATGTATTCAGATATTTGGGAGTGGACATGTCGGCGGATGGGTCTATGAAGGATGAGGTGAATCATAGAATTGATGAGGGAAAAGGGTGAGTGGAGCACTTCGGAGTCTGTGGAGACAAAGAACCTTGTCCATGGAAGTAAAGAGGGAATGTATGAGAGTATAGTTATACCAACGCTCTTATATGGGTGTGAAGCATGGGTGATGAATGTTGCAACGAGGAGAAGGCTGGAGGCAGTGGAGATGTCATGTCTGAGGTCAATGTGTGGTGTGAATATAATGCAGAGAATTCGGAGTTTGGAAATTAGGAGGAGGTGCGGGATTACCAAAACGATTGTCCAGAGAGCTGAGGAGGGTTGTTGAGGTGGTTTGGACATGTAGAGAGAATGGAACGAGACAGAGTGACTTCAGAGTGTATAAATCTGTAGTGGAGGGAAGGCGGGGTAGGGGTCGGCCTAGGAAAGGTTGGAGGGAGGGGTAAAGGAAGTTTTGTGTGCGAGGGCTTGGACTTCCAGCAAGCATGTGTGAGCGTATTTGATAGGAGTGAATGGAGGCATATGGTTTTAATACTTGACGTGCTGTTGGAGTGTGAGCAAAGTAACATTTATGAAGGATTCAGGAAACCGGCAGGCCGGACTTGAGTTCTGGAGATGGGAAGTACAGTGCCGGCACTCTGAAGGAGGGGTGTTAATGTTGCAGTTTTATAACTGTAGTGTAAAGCACCCTTCTGGCAAGACAGTGATGGAGTGAATGATGATGAAAGTTTTTCTTTTTCGGGCCACCCTGCCTTGGTGGGAATCGGCCGATGTGTTAATAAAAAAAAAAAAAAATATATATATATATATATATATATGTAGTGCCGATTAGGTAAAACTTGCGATTTTGGCTTAAATAGCAACGCTCATCTTGCCATATAAGACAAGCGAAAATTTGTGTATGCAATAATTTCGCCAAAATCGTTCTGAACCTAACGAAAAATATATATTTCATTGTGTTTGTTTATTATTAAATTATTGTTAACGTATCTAAAATATATTTAGTTAGGTTAGGCTAAATTAAATTGCGCTTGTTGTAATAAGGTTAGGTAGGTTTTCAAAGTTTCTCTTGGTACAAAATTATAAATTTTTACATTAACATAAATGAAATATTCATATTATTTTCAAAACTGCTTTTAATGAAACATGATTCTATTATATTCCTCTCAACCATGGACTTGCTTGATACAACCTTCTCAGCATTTTGAAAATCAATTGGATGGTTAAAGTCTCTCACATGAATAATTTATGAATAACATGAATAATTATTTATTCATGTGAGAGACTTTAACCATCCAATTGATTTTCAAAATGCTGAGAAGGTTGTATCAAACTTTTTAGAAGTAGTTCAGGATTGCTTTTTGAAGCAGTTTGTAACAGAACCTACAAGGGGAAATAACCTACTTGACTTGGTTCTGGCAAGCAACGAAACCCTTGTTAATAATTTAGAAATTACAGAGGAACTCGGCTCAAGCGACCACAAGTCAATTACCTTTAGCATTGAATGGATGTATGATAGTAGGGATAATTCAGTAACGGTCCCAGATTTTCGCTTAGCAGATTATAATGGACTTAGAGAACACTTATCAACTGTGGACTGGGGTGACGAAGAGAGGTATCAATATGACAGTTTTCTTAACACTATACAGGCTGCCCAAAGAACATTTATCCCGTATAAAGAAATTAAATCAAGTAGAAATGACCCAAAATGGATGAATAATAGGCTTAAGTATCTTTTAGGGCAGAAGAAAGGAATATATAGGCGCATAAAAAGAGGTGAGGGTCATCTTATAAATCAGTATACTGACATTAAGAGGGACGTTAAAAGGGAATAAGAAAAGCTAAACGGGACTATGAAATTAAAGTTGCCAGGGATTCAAAACTAACCCAAAAGTTTTTCCAGGTTTATAGAACAAAAGTTAGGGATAAGATAGGTCCCCTTAAAAATAACTCTGGGCATCTTACTGACAAGGTGAATGATATGTGCTCTATTTTTAATAATTATTTTCTCTCGCTTTTCACACAGGAAGACATTAATAATATCCCAGTAATTAATTTTTACAGAGGCCCAGAAGAAGATAAATTATGTAATATCACACTCACTAGCGAAATGGTTATGAAACAACTAGACCGACTGAAACAAAATAAATCGCCGGGTCTTGATGAGCTTTTTGCAAGGGTTCTTAAGGAATGCAAAATGGAACTCTGTGAACCATTAAGTAACATTTTTAATTTATCTCTTCAAACAGGTGTAGTGTCTGATATGTGGAAGATGGCTAATGTAATTCCTATTTTTAAAGCAGGGGACAAGTCACTACCGTCAAATTACCGCCCAATAAGCCTGACCTCAATTGTAGGCAAATTACTAGAGTCAATTATAGCTGATATTATTAGAAGCCATCTAGATAACCATAATTTGATTAATGATACTCAGCATGGATTCACGAGGGGCCGTTCCTGCCTATCTAATTTATTAACCTTCTTCACTAAAGCTTTTGAGGCTGTTGATCACGATAAAGAATTCGATATTGTTTATTTAGACTTTAGTTAGGCTTTTGATAGAGTACCGCACCAGAGACTGTTAAAGAAAGTAGTAGCTCATGGCATTGGGGGAAAAGTGCTGTCATGGATCGAGTCATGGCTCACAAATAGGAAGCAGAGAGTGTGCATCAATGGGGTTAAATCCGAATGGGGACTTGTAACAAGTGGTGTTCCACAGGGATCAGTCTTAGGCCCATTGTTATTTATAATATATATCAATGACCTTGACGAGGGAATTACTAGTGATATGAGAAAATTCGCCGACGACACGAAGATAGGTAGGATAATTGATTCAAACATAAATGTCATAGAACTTCAGGAAGATTTAGACAAACTTAATTCGTGGTCAGAAAAGTGGCAGATGCAGTTCAATGTAGATAAATGCAAGGTTCTGAAGCTCGGGAGTGTCCATAACCCAAGCACTTATAAGTTAAATAACGTAGAACTTAGCCATACAGATTGCGAGAAGGACTTGGGGGTGATGGTAAGCAGCAACCTTAAACCAAGACAGCAATGCCTAAGCGTACGTAATAAGGCAAATAGATTACTTGGATTTATATCAAGAAGTGTTAGCAACAGAAGTCCAGAGGTTATATTACAGCTTTATACATCATTAGTAAGGCCTCACCTAGATTACGCAGCTCAGTTTTGGTCTCCATATTACAGAATGGACATAAATTCGTTAGAAAACATTCAGCGTAGAATGACTAAATTAATACATAGCATTAGAAATCTTCCTTACGAAGAAAGATTGAAGACCCTTAAATTACATTCACTTGTAAGACGTAGAATGAGGGGAGACATGATCGAGGTATACAAGTGGAAAATGGGTATTAACAAAGGGGATATAAATAAGGTCTTGAGGATATCTCTCCAAGAGAGAACCCGCAATAATGGATTCAAGTTAGATAAGTTTAGATTTAGAAAGGATATAGGAAAGTATTGGTTTGGAAATAGGGTATTTGATGAGTGGAACAGTCTGCCTAGTAGGGTTATTGAAGCTAGGACCTTGGGTAGTTTCAAATTTAGGTTGGATAAATTCATGAGTGAGAGGGGTTGGATTTGAGTGGGACTCGCACATGAGTGATTGGAATTGTCAAAGCTTATTTCTTGGGTAGCATTGAAAATTGGGTTGAGCAAGTGTTCTGTTAGTGGGACGGATTGTGAAGGACCTACCTAGTATGGGCCAACAGGCCTGCTGCAGTGTTCCTCCTTTCTTATGTTCTTATAATAGAATCATGTTTCATTAAAAGCAGTTTTGAAAATAATATGAATATTTCTTTTGGTTTATATAAATTGGATTCATTTATAATAAATAAAATTTGGGAAGAATTTAATGATAAATTGGACTAATCTTAATTCTTGGGAAGAGTTTCAGGTCCTTTCTTATGTTCCTCTTCACAGAGTCGTGAGATGTTACGCTACTGTGAGGTGTTGTCTTTGTTAGTGTGATGTGACTGTGAGGTGTATTCTGCCTCTTTATAAGCCTTCTTCTCACGTTTCCTTTTATAGTTCCTTGATAATGTGAGTAGTCACGAAAGCGCTTGGAATTCTTCTATTTTTTCATAGTGGTTGTCTTGCATATTTTGATATCACCTGTTTACTGTGATCTTTTTGTATATATATATATATATATATATATATATATCGTGCCGATTAGGTAAAACTGGTCAATTAGCAAGAACTCATTTAAAATCAAGTCCTTTCAAAAAATTTCTCTTATACGTTTAAAGATATATTTTTTTCAATTATGTTGATGTAAAAATTTATAATTTTGTACCAAGAGAAACTTTGAAAACCTACCTAACCTTATTACAACAAGCGCAATTTAATTTAGCCTAACCCAACTAAATATATTTTAGATACGTTAACATTAATTTAATAATAAACAAACACAATGAAATATATTTTTTTCGTTATGTTCAGAATGATTTTTGCGAAATTATTGCATACACAAATTTTCACTTGTCTTATATGGCAAGATGAGTGTTGCGATTTAAGCCAAAATCGCAAGTTTTACCTAATCGGCACGACATAATATATATATATATATATATATATATATATATATATATATATATATATATATATATATGTCGTGCCGATTAGGTAAAACTGCTCAATTAGCAAGAACTCATCTAAAATTAAGTCCTTTCTAAAATTTTCTCTTATACGTTTAAAGATATATTTTTTTCATTTACGTTAAGAGAGGAGCTTACGACGACGTTTCGGCCCGACTTGGACCATTTACAAAGTCACACTAACACACAGAGGCGGTGGAAGGGGTATTTATAGGCAGGCAGACAGGGGAGGGTACAAGAGAGTGGGGTAATAATGGAGTAAGTAGTGGAAGTGGTGGTAGTAGTAATAGTAGTAGTGGAGACAGTCATATTCTAGGAAAGGAGTACTGCAATGAGGCTAGCGGCCCGCAAGGTTGGGACGAGAACACAGAGGGAGGAAAGGCGAATAAAATAAAGGACAAATACAAGGCAAAAGAAAAGAAAGAAAGGAAAACCCATAGGAGAAAAAAGGAGAAGGGGGAAGAGATGAAAGGGGAAGGAATCAGGTTAAGTCACGGGTGTTCTGAAGTTTAGAGCATTTAACAATGTAATGAGAGATAATAATAATAATAATCTTCCTGATTTATCCACTTTTCGTGGCGCTCTCCTTCCTGCTCTTGATAGCCTGTTTTTTAAAAACCATCACCTTCCTCGCCGCTATCAACTTGCCCTTTCTGCTCTTAAATCCGATAAATCTGATAAAGGTAATTCGGTTGTTATCCTCGATCATGAGGATTACCTCCGTAAAGCCGATGTCTTACTCTCTGACTCACGTACCTACACTCCTCTCGTTTCCAACCCTCTTGATCGCATCAAGAGAACTTTCAACAGGAAACTTAAGAAAAATAAACACATAAGCAGTATAATGTGATCCTTTATTGACAACGTTTCGCCCACGCAGTGGGCTTTATCGAGTCACAGACAGATCTACCTGGAAAATGAGCAACATGGAGATATATATAGGGTACAGTCAGGTGGAGAATGCTGGGTCAGGTGGAGAAAGCTACATGTGAGTCTTAAAAGTAGTGTGATAGTTAAAAACATAGTGTGACTTAAAGGACCTGCAGTGTACCATTCTTGAGTTCTAGGTGGGATAGCGTTGAAGAAGTTTCTTGGCAATAGGTTCAGCTATGTTGTAGAAGCCGTTGTTCTGGTTGAAGTTGTTGGATATACAGATGAGTGATGATTCTAGGATTCTTCGGTATTGCGTGTTGTCTTCTCTGGCGATGAGTCTTGCGTTTCTGTAGTTGATTAAATGGTTGTGTAAATTTCGGTGTTGAACACAGGCATTTCTTGAGTCGTCAGATCTGCCTGCGTACTGGTGTTCTGAAATGCGTGTTTGTAGGTCTCTGGAAGTTTCGCCAACGTATAATTTGCTGCAGCCATTACAAGGGATTGTGTATACCCCTGCCGTGGATTGAAGCTTTTCCTGTCTGTTACTGGTAATGTCCTTAATGGTGGTGGATGTGGAGGTGGATACTCGGAATGAGGTCTTAGAAAAAATGTTGGAAACTTGTTTGGAAATGGAGTTGGTGGGAAGGACTATGTATCTCTTCTCGGCAGTGTCTTCTCTGGGTGTGTTGAAGATGTTTAATGCCCGTCGTCTGCAGTCTCTAATGAAGTGACGAGGATAGTGAAGTTTGGAAAAAACTTGTTCAATGAGGGAGCATTCTTCTTCAAGGAACTCACTGCTGCAGATTCTGAGTGCGCGCAGGAAAAAGCCTATAATTACACACGTTTAATTTTGGTGTCGTGGTGAGAGTAGAAGTGGAGAAGATCGTGTTGATTGGTAGGTTTTCGATAGACTTTAAAACGAAGTTCATGGTCAGCTTTGCAGAGAAGAACATCAAGGAAAGGAAGAGTGTTGTCGACTTCTTCTTCTAGTGTAAACTGGATTGATGGCTCAACCTGGTTGAGTTCGTGTTGGAGAGCTTGAACGTTGAAGCGTCTGGGAGTTATGATGAGAATGTCGTCAACATAACGAAGCCAGGTGACAGAAGAGGGAATAATAGTGGAAAATCGCTCGGCTTCCAAATGTTCCATATATAGGTTCGCAAGGACGGCACTAAGTGGCGATCCCATGGGTAGTCCAAAAGTTTGCTGAAAGAGTTGGTTTTCGAAAGAGAAACATGTAAAGCCCACACATAGTTCAACAAGGTCGATGAAATCGCTGGCTGGAAGAGGAAGATCAAGCGAGTCGTCAATTTTCCTGCGCAAGAGATCGATAGCTTGTGTAGTAGGTACTTTGGTGAATAGGGATGTTACATCAAGGCTGGAGAGTTTCTTGTTTCTGATGTTGATGTTGCGAATGCGATTGAGAAGGTCACCAGAGTGTTTGAGATGTGCTGGACTGATGGTGCCCAAAAGTTTGGAGAGGTGTTTAGCGAGAATTCCTGAGATTTGGTGGGAGCACTGCCTATTCCCGAGGATATGGGCCTCAATGGGATACCTGGTTTGTGAGTTTTGGCAGACCGTACATTCTGGCAGGTCTGGGGTTGCTGGGAATGGTGTGTAGAAGTTTCTTTCCTAGTTCTGATTCCCTCAGAATGCGGCGAGTCTTGTGAAGAAATGTTTTGGTGAGGTTGTCCACTTGATTAGTAGTGAGAGGTTTGTAGGTATCTGGGTCATTAAGTAGATTAAGCATTTTGTTCCTGTAATCGTCAGTGTTCAAGATTACGACACCACCTCCTTTATCAGCGGTGGTAACCCTGATGGTCGTGTCTTCTGCTAAAGTTTTAAGTGCAATGATGTAACGTCGAGGTATGACTGGGGTACTGTGTGTTGAGATGGCTGCTGAGATGATGCCTTGAAGATAGCCTTTTTGGAAATCGGAGTCATTGTGTCTGTAGTTTTTAGCGATGAAATTGAGGTCTTGTTTTGGTTTCGTGATTCCTGTTGCAAATTTGAGACCTAAGCTGAGGGCTTCAGTTTCTGTGGTTGACAGTGGACGAGATGAAAGATTTTGAATAATTTCAGGTCTTCCTGTAGGTCTCTGGATGTTTCGCCAACGTATAATTTGCTGCAGCCATTACAAGGGATTGTGTATACCCCTGCCGTGGATTGAAGCTTTTCCTGTCTGTTACTGGTAATGTCCTTAATGGTGGTGGATGTGGAGGTGGATACTCGGAATGAGGTCTTAGAAAAAATGTTGGAAACTTGTTTGGAAATGGAGTTGGTGGGAAGGACTATGTATCTCTTCTCAGCAGTGTCTTCTCTGGGTGTGTTGAAGATGTTTAATGCCCGTCGTCTGCAGTCTCTAATGAAGTGACGAGTATAGTGAAGTTTGGAAAAAACTTGTTCAATGAGGGAGCATTCTTCTTCAAGGAACTCACTGCTGCAGATTCTGAGTGCGCGCAGGAAAAAGCCTATAATTACATTACGTTTAATTTTGGTGTCGTGGTGAGAGTAGAAGTGGAGAAGATCGTGTTGATTGGTAGGTTTTCGATAGACTTTAAAACGAAGTTCATGGTCAGCTTTGCAGAGAAGAACATCAAGGAAAGGAAGAGTGTTGTCGACTTCTTCTTCTAGTGTAAACTGGATTGATGGCTCAACCTGGTTGAGTTCGTATTGGAGAGCTTGAACGTTGAAGCGTCTGGGAGTTATGATGAGAATGTCGTCAACATAACGAAGCCAGGTGACAGAAGAGGGAATAATAGTGGAAAATCGCTCGGCTTCCAAATGTTCCATATATAGGTTCGCAAGGACGGCACTAAGTGGCGATCCCATGGGTAGTCCAAAAGTTTGCTGAAAGAGTTGGTTTTCGAAAGAGAAACATGTAAAGCCCACACATAGTTCAACAAGGTCGATGAAATCGCTGGCTGGAAGAGGAAGATCAAGCGAGTCGTCAATTTTCCTGCGCAAGAGATCGATAGCTTGTGTAGTAGGTACTTTGGTGAATAGGGATGTTACATCAAGGCTGGAGAGTTTCTTGTTTCTGATGTTGATGTTGCGAATGCGATTGAGAAGGTCACCAGAGTGTTTGAGATGTGCTGGACTGATGGTGCCCAAAAGTTTGGAGAGGTGTTTAGCGAGAATTCCTGAGATTTGGTGGGGAGCACTGCCTATTCCCGAGGATATGGGCCTCAATGGGATACCTGGTTTGTGAGTTTTTGGCAGACCGTACATTCTGGCAGGTCTGGGGTTGCTGGGAATGGTGTGTAGAAGTTTCTTTCCTAGTTCTGATTCCCTCAGAATGCGGCGAGTCTTGTGAAGAAATGTTTTGGTGAGGTTGTCCACTTGATTAGTAGTGAGAAGTTTGTAGGTATCTGGGTCATTAAGTAGATTAAGCATTTTGTTCCTGTAATCGTCAGTGTTCAAGATTACGACACCACCTCCTTTATCAGCGGTGGTAACCCTGATGGTCGTGTCTTCTGCTAAAGTTTTAAGTGCAATGATGTAACGTCGAGGTATGACTGGGGTACTGTGTGTTGAGATGGCTGCTGAGATGATGCCTTGAAGATAGCCTTTTTGGAAATCGGAGTCATTGTGTCTGTAGTTTTTAGCGATGAAATTGAGGTCTTGTTTTGGTTTCGTGATTCCTGTTGCAAATTTGAGACCTAAGCTGAGGGCTTCAGTTTCTGTGGTTGACAGTGGACGAGATGAAAGATTTTGAATAATTTCAGGTCTTCCTGTAGGTCTCTGGATGTTTCGCCAACGTATAATTTGCTGCAGCCATTACAAGGGATTGTGTATACCCCTGCCGTGGATTGAAGCTTTTCCTGTCTGTTACTGGTAATGTCCTTAATGGTGGTGGATGTGGAGGTGGATACTCGGAATGAGGTCTTAGAAAAAATGTTGGAAACTTGTTTGGAAATGGAGTTGGTGGGAAGGACTATGTATCTCTTCTCAGCAGTGTCTTCTCTGGGTGTGTTGAAGATGTTTAATGCCCGTCGTCTGCAGTCTCTAATGAAGTGACGAGGATAGTGAAGTTTGGAAAAAACTTGTTCAATGAGGGAGCATTCTTCTTCAAGGAACTCACTGCTGCAGATTCTGAGTGCGCGCAGGTCTCAAATTTGCAACAGGAATCACGAAACCAAAACAAGACCTCAATTTCATCGCTAAAAACTACAGACACAATGACTCCGATTTCCAAAAAGGCTATCTTCAAGGCATCATCTCAGCAGCCATCTCAACACACAGTACCCCAGTCATACTCGACGTTACATCATTGCACTTAAAACTTTAGCAGAAGACAGACCATCAGGGTTACCACCGCTGATAAAGGAGGTGGTGTCGTAATCTTGAACACTGACGATTACAGGAACAAAATGCTTAATCTACTTAATGACCCAGATACCTACAAACCTCTCACTACTAATCAAGTGGACAACCTCACCAAAACATTTCTTCACAAGACTCGCCGCATTCTGAGGGAATCAGAACTAGAAAGAAACTTCTACACACCATTCCCAGCAACCCCAGACCTGCCAGAATGTACGGTCTGCCAAAACTCACAAACCAGGTATCCCATTGAGGCCCATATCCTCGGGAATAGGCAGTGCTCCCACCAAATCTCAGGAATTCTCGCTAAACACCTCTCCAAACTTTTGGGCACCATCAGTCCAGCACATCTCAAACACTCTGGTGACCTTCTCAATCGCATTCGCAACATCAACATCAGAAACAAGAAACTCTCCAGCCTTGATGTAACATCCCTATTCACCAAAGTACCTACTACACAAGCTATCGATCTCTTGCGCAGGAAAATTGACGACTCGCTTGATCTTCCTCTTCCAGCCAGCGATTTCATCGACCTTGTTGAACTATGTGTGGGCTTTACATGTTTCTCTTCGAAAACCAACTCTTTCAGCAAACTTTGGACTACCCATGGGATCGCCACTTAGTGCCGTCCTTGCGAACCTATATATGGAACATTTGGAAGCCGAGCGATTTTCCACTATTATTCCTCTTCTGTCACCTGGCTTCGTTATGTTGACGACATTCTCATCATAACTCCCAGACGCTTCAACGTTCAAGCTCTCCAACACGAACTCAACCAGGTTGAGCCATCAATCCAGTTTACACTAGAAGAAGAAGTCGACAACACTCTTCCTTTCCTTGATGTTCTTCTCTGCAAAGCTGACCATGAACTTCGTTTTAAAGTCTATCGAAAACCTACCAATCAACACGATCTTCTCCACTTCTACTCTCACCACGACACCAAAATTAAACGTGGTGTAATTATAGGCTTTTCCTGCGCGCACTCAGAATCTGCAGCAGTGAGTTCCTTGAAGAAGAATGCTCCCTCATTGAACAAGTTTTTCCAAACTTCACTATCCTCGTCACTTCATTAGAGACTGCAGACGACGGCATTAAACATCTTCAACACACCCAGAGAAGACACTGCTGAGAAGAGATACATAGTCCTTCCCACCAACTCCATTTCCAAACAAGTTTCCAACATTTTTCTAAGACCTCATTCCGAGTATCCACCTCCACATCCACCACCATTAAGGACATTACCAGTAACAGACAGGAAAAGCTTCAATCCACGGCAGGGGTATACACAATCCCTTGTAATGGCTGCAGCAAATTATACGTTGGCGAAACTTCCAGAGACCTACAAACACGCATTTCAGAACACCAGTACGCAGGCAGATCTGACGACTCAAGAAATGCCTGTGTTCAACACCGAAATTTACACAACCATTTAATCAACTACAGAAACGCAAGACTCATCGCCAGAGAAGACAACACGCAATACCGAAGAATCCTAGAAGCATCACTCATCTGTATATCCAACAACTTCAACCAGAACAACGGCTTCTACAACATAGCTGAACCTATTGCCAAGAAACTTCTTCAACGCTATCCCACCTAGAACTCAAGAATGGTACACTGCAGGTCCTTTAAGTCACACTATGTTTTTAACTATCACACTACTTTTAAGACTCACATGCAGCTTTCTCCACCTGACTGTACCCTATATATATCTCCATGTTGCTCATTTTCCAGGTAGATCTGTCTGTGACTCGATAAAGCCCACTGCGTGGGCGAAACGTTGTCAATAAAGGATCACATTATACTGCTTATGTGTTTATTTTTCCATTGTGTCGGTATTTTATACCATTTATTTCCAGGAAACTTAAGACTCTCTCCGACCTCTGTCCTTCTGACTTTAACCTTGTTCAACGTTTTCGTGTCATCTGTCCCTCTCTGCCCTATTTCTATGGCCTTCCCAAAACTCACAAACCTGATATTCCTCTGCGTCCCATCATATCTTCTAGAGGTTCTGTCTCTTATTCTCTTGCTTCCTGGCTAGCCAAAACCCTCACTCCCTTTCTTGGTACTTTTCTCCTGCCCACCTTCGTCACTCTCAAGACTTCATCGAACGGGTTCGCTCTCTCCCGACCTGTAAGATGCTTAGTCTTGATGTCGAGTCCCTCTTCACTAATGTCCCTCTGGATGATGTCCTTAATTTTCTCAGAGAGAAGGCCAATGAAGGGTTACTTCATCTCCCTATACCTACTGATGTCTTTCTTGATCTCATCCGCCTTTGTGTGGACTCTAACTCCTTTTCCTTTCAAGATAAATATTATTCTCAAACCTTTGGTGTCGCTATGGGCTCTCCTCTATCTCCTGTTCTTGCTAATCTTTACATGGAATACTTCGAGACTGTCCTTCTTCCCACTATTGATGTACGTCCTTCACTCTGGCTCCGCTATGTAGATGACATCTTTGCTCTTTGGCCTCATGACTTAAGTCTCTTCCAACCTTTTCTTGATGCTCTTAATAATCTTGCCCCCTTTCCCTTAAGTTTAAAGCTGATTGGGAATCTAATTCTTTGCTTCCTTTCCTTGATGTTCATGTCCACCGCTCAGTTACAGGTTTTGCCTTCTCCGTGTACCGCAAGCCTATGCACAGTGGCATGTACATTCATTACTTCTCTTATCATGCCTCCTCTGTCAAGAAGAGTGTTCTTATCTCCCTCTTTCTCCGTGCTCTCCGCATCTGTGATCCTCAGTTTCTTGAAGCAGAAATTTCCACTCTTCATAATTCATTTTCCCGCCTGGGCTACCCTTCCCATTTCATAGACTCTACTTTCTCTCGTGCCAAACGGACTTTCTTCTCTCCTAAACCCTCTACTCCTGAGAACTCTCCAGTCCTCTGCCTTCCCTACATCTCTGGTCTCTCTAATCTCAGCAACTCTCTCCGTTCCTTAGACATCAAACTTACCTTTCGTCAGACTAACACTCTTCGCACTAATCTAGTTCATACCTCCCTCCCTCTACAGATTCTCCTGGTGTCTACTCTATTTCTTGCTCCTCCTGTCCTCTTCAGTACTTCGGAGAAACTGGCCGATCTCTTTCTGACAGACTCAAGTAGCACAAAAATAGTGTTAGGCTTGCCGACACTAATAATGTTCTTTTCTGTCATGTCAGAGATCACAGTCATCCTATTGATTGGTCTTCTGCTAAAACTGTCTACCCTACGTCTAACTTTCATAGTCGCCGCCTGGTTGAATCTTCCCTTATAC
>WNWK01020245.1:0-36225 GCA_009830355.1 Cherax destructor | reverse complement strand
ATTAATATCCTTTAGTATCAAAGTAAACAGGGGCCCACAGTCGCCGGTTGGTGCCCCAACCACCATATCTATACACACAGTGTTGATCCTCCTTCTGTTGGCTGTCGCCATGTTGGTGAAAACAAAGTTGTCCAAAGTTGCCACCAGGGGACAGAGCTCAGTGCAGCACACCCGTACGCCTCAAGAGCCGGGTGGCGAATAAATAAAAAAATTGAATTTGTGTCCACACAGTGGTGATCTTCCTGTACCTACACCTCCAGAAAGAAGTCAACCGTCAGAAGAAGAAAGCAGCAAATTAGAAAATGAAGAGCACAGTGAACAAGACTGTGATCTCACAGATGCAGCTGTTGGGAGGAATCCTTACTACCCAAACCAGACCTCAATGACCTTATCAGAGATCTTGGTATGACAATGTCAAATGCTGAGCTTTTGATTTCAAGGCTCAAGGAGTGGGACTTGGTGGATGAAAGTGTGCAAGTGACAAGCCAAAGAAAACGTCACCAACATTTCTCAAGCTTCTTCACTAATGAAGACAGGTTGTGCTACTGTAATGATGTATCAGGCCTGTTTGATGCAATTGGAATTGCATGCAATCCAGATGAGTGGAGACTCATTGACAGATCCTCCAGAAGCCTAAAAGCTGTACTTCTGACAATGGAACAAGTATCCATCTCTTCTGGCTCATTCAGTGCATCTTAAGGAGGACTACAACAGTGTCAAACTTCTACTGGAAGCTTTGAACTATGATACGTATGGCTGGGAGGTTATTGGAGACTTGGTTGGTGGGACTCCAAGGAGGTTTTACCAAGTTTCCCTGTTATCTCTGTCATTGGGATAGTAGAGACAGAGCAGCACATTACCAGAGGAAGCACTGGCCTCAAAGGACTGAGTTCTCAGTAGGAAGACATAATATCAAACATAAACCATTGGTGGATCCTCAAAAGGTTCTGTTCCTTCCATTACACATCAAACTATTGTTAATGAAACAGTTTGTTACAGCTCTTGACAAAGAGTCTGCAGCCTTCAATTATCTTCAAGACTTCTTTCCCAAGCTATCAGAGGCAAAGGTGAAGGCTGGCATCTTCACTGGACCACAGGTCAGGAAAATCATGGAGTGCTCAGAATTTCCAAAGAAGCTCACAGAGAAGGAACAGGAAGCCTGTTGGAAGTTTTGTTGCTGTAAGCACATGGGTCTTTCTGGGCAACAACAAGAGCTGACAATTATGTGGAACTTGCTTGAGACCTTGTGTAAATATGTCAGATGGGCTGAAAAAATTGGATGTTCCTTATAGAATCCATATTTTTTCTTTGCTCATCTTGACAATTTCCAAGGAAGAATAATGGATCATTGTTCAGAGGAGCAAGCAGGCAGTGTTCCACCAAGATATAATGGACTTTGAACACAGATATCAGGATCTTATAATGAAAACATAGATGGCAGACATACATTTGAAACTTAAACAGTAAAGTGATTTGTTGCTCTCGCAAATCTAGAAAAACTGCTCATTTTAACTTTGTAAATATGTTTCAGAAGTTTAAAATGAAATGGTAAATTTTATTTTATTTATGTAAATTTATTTATTTTATTATATGCTTTTTGTTTTACATCCAAAACTAGAAAAAATATTGAAATTTAGCCATTTTTTTGTAAAATCATCGTGTAACACAAAGAAAGTTTAAGGAATAATGGATATTTTCATATTGTTTTACAATAAAATTAGTTGAAAATAACACTTACTTGCGGGAACAAAAATTGTGATTACATGTTTATTTATTAAATTTTGGACAAATTCTACAGCATACTAAGTATACGATTGAACAAATATATAAAGAGCATCAGTATTGTTTCTGGCGTCTTATACTTGAAATTTATAACTATTTAACATAGGATTCTGTTGGCTTTCTGCTACAAGATAGACATTGTTGTTGTTGTTGTTTTGATCGCTGTTACTCTCCCGCCCGGGTCTTTTCCAGATGGTGACCACCTTGGCTCCCTTCGTGGAGTGTCTGAAACCTATGTCTCCATGGAGGAGGTCTAAGTACACCCTCATCGTCTGGGACCAATTGTCCCCAGGCCTAGCCATTGCCCTCACGTTGTGGGAGAAGTTAGCTTCTGGTCTGCCATCTTCCCTCCCAGGAGCTATGGGAAGGGCAATTTGTGAGCTCAGGTGGTAGCTAAGCTCTGGCACCTCCACTGCTAAAGGTGGCATGGTGTCTCGCCCAGAGATAAAACATTATCTGTGTTTCAGAAGTAGTTACTATATTATAAAAGAATATCCTTTCTTTAAGTGTATGTTAATTTATTTCATTTTTTTAGTCAGATTTGAGATTTATATCAAAATATATTACTTCTACATTAGTAATTAAAGCATAGTATTCAAAGATTTGGTCATCTTACGAGATTAAATTAGAAAGCATAGGAGATTTATATTGTGGTCTGATAAGAGATTTATTAGATATCTTATAATACCTGAAGAAAGGAAGCCTTAAGTTTCCCAAATTCCCGTGTTCCTAGAGACATCGATGAACTGCGCTGCCGCTGTAAGCGACGCTAATGAAAAATATATTACTTTGGTTAATAAACATAGAGCGTTTTGTATTAGGCATTTATACCTGTGCCTGCAATGGATTCCACAATCTGATGTACAGCTAAAGACGTGTAGTAGACCGTTCAATAATATTTTACCACCACAGGTAACCTTTATACTTGATAAACCTCAAAATATGTTAGGTTGGTGAAACTTAAACACAAACACTTTACTATAAATGATTTATTAATCTGGATATACTAGCGAGTACATTAAGAATTAGAGAGTGTTTGTTTAGTGAACACAACCCATTGTTCTACCTCCCTTACTTCTCAAATGCTTACACATATTGTGCAATTACGAGTTACTGTGATTGAGTGAATACTTTATACACTATATACACTGTGAGATATATATGTTACATATGCAATATATTAGATCACAGGTTTCAAATAACTACAACACCCTGAATATCCTGTCCACTGTCGTATCTATTTAAGGTAGATACATCTTGACAAACGAGAGGAATCTTGAAACATATGTAGTGAGCATCAAACGCCCTATGCTGACACACACTGGTTCTAAAACCAAAGCAAAATTCCCATTTCAATGGTAGGCAGTGTAATTTTAGTGAGCCTCGACAGTGACAAGGCAGAGATAACCAACAAAGTAGAATTATCCGGAGTCACGTTCTACGTAGATACGAATGTATTAAGACAAGAATATTCATTCTTCAAGTATCCACAAGACATACATATGGAGCTACATAACAACACCAATACTCTCTCTAGCTTACCACTAGAGATGAGTATGGATATGCAACACCATATAATAACTTTCAGAAGGTAAGAAAGCAAGAGAATCAGCCAGCCAGTAACATGTCCACAATGAACCAAGATACGACACACACAAAGAAAGAAACACCCTTTACTGCAGACAATTTCCAGAAATTTCTGAAAAACTGGAGCGAGTGAACAATAATCACAAACGTTGTTCACGCACATGTAAAAGTATAGTTGAATGGTGTGATACAACAATGATACAGGTAAGAAGGCCTCACCCCCGACTGGGTCCAACCAATAGGAAAAAACATGGGAAAGTCAAAATGCAGATAGCGTCTTTTAAACCTTTCCAGTTGTCATGTCCACTCCTCCCTAAACAAAGAAACTACTTAAAAATATATGTAGATTCTATATACATAATTCAACACTAAAAAATATTGTTATTCTAATTCCTGCATAGCACTTTTTTTAAAATCCCTTGTGTACAAGATAAAGCTGAAAAACATAATAATAACTTATAAGTTTGTATATAACCTTAGACAATGCTTTTGTTTATTTTTTGGATAACACTGTCAATTTCAACACTGATGTCCCTATTTAACAGAAAATTGTCTGAAAATTTGTAAGTCATATTCTAGGCATATCATAGTAACCTAAGATATGCCATGAAAGGCAACTGACCTATTAGGAATACCCAAAAGGGAAACCTTTATGTGGTTGCCAGAAATGTTTTTTCTCTAGAGCTTCATTTTGCTCATAGCTTAGTCTGGTCAGCTTCAAATTTTAGATGATGGTGTACGATAACTAAGCCAATATTCTAGGAACAATTTGTTTGTGCAGTTGTATTCCAAGACTTTACTTTATAAATTCAGAATGTCTTATCTGACTGGATTCAAATTTTCAACCCTGGTCAGTCATTACCAACTGATGATAAGTGGAACAACTGACAGGGGAAGATGCTCACTGTAATTGGTTTCAGAGAGATAACT
Organism: Cherax destructor; assembly: GCA_009830355.1. Lineage (NCBI taxonomy): Eukaryota > Metazoa > Arthropoda > Malacostraca > Decapoda > Parastacidae > Cherax > Cherax destructor. The sequence continues at coordinate 31,926 of WNWK01020245.1, read as the reverse complement.
TTCCAAAGCCTCTTCTGCTCGGCTTGAAAATATCAACACTCGTGTATTCTATGTAGAAAAATGTTGATGTCATTATTGGAGTGTCAAGTGTCAGGTTGCCACTTTTAATATCAAATGGTTTGGTATTTTTTTTATTATTCCATTATTTTTCTTTGATGCTGGTGAGTAGCTCCTGATCCAAGGAACTGGACTTATCCTCCCTTTTGGATCGAATCTGAATGCCTTCCTATTTTTAGGCGATATATGACCCCTACTGGTTTAGTGCTTTCCCTGATAAAATATTTAAAGATATATGTTATCAGGGAAAGCACTAAACTAGTAGGGGTCATATAGCGCCTGAAAATAGGGAGGCATTCATGGGTGATTCATCTAAAGAAATGGATAAAACGTTTTTTTCTGGGTTTAGGATCTTGTTACATACATCAATATAGAATATTGCGTCATATGTTTTACACGTATTTTTTCATAAACATTAGCAGTAATTTTAAAATCTCTAGAAGGTTTAATATAAACAGGAGTTTAAATCTAAAATGATATTTTTTTCAACATTTCACCATCTCATCACCTGCAGAGGGTCCAAAGAAGAAAACCGGAGAAAGTCTTCTCACTTCCACTTCCCAACCTCCTTTAAAGTCTTTCAGGATTGTACACTTCCCATTTCCAGGACTCAAGTCCAACTAATCAATTAACTGGTTTCCCTGAATCCCTTCACAAAATATTACCCTGCTCACACTCCAACAGCTCGTCAGGTCCCAAAAAACATTCGTCTCCATTCACTCCTATCTAACACGCTCACACATGCTTGCTGGAAGTCCAAGCCTCTCGCCCACAAAACCTCCTTTACCCCTTCCCTCCAACCTTTTCGAGGACGACCCCTACCCCGCCTTCCTTCCCTACAGATTTATACGCTCTCCAAGTCATTCTACATGCATAATATGAATGAATATTACGAGTGGATTATTTAAATTCATCGTAAGGTATAGTGAAAAATCTCAGTTTAACTTGCCAAGAGTCTTTTCAGAAAAAAAAGACTGGTGTTGACAGCTGGTGTATTGTTATCACCAGATTATTCAGGTCCAGGTGGATGCCTGTGACCAGGTAGTTGGTGCAGCTTATCTTCCAGCCTCTGGGAAAGGATTTTCCTCATACTAAAAGAGGCCACAGCACTGGTCTTAGACGTGTTCGTGTGGTCCTCTCCACATGTGGTTCAGGTGTTCACTGATCATAATCCACTGACATACCTGAACTCTAGAAGAAAAACACTTGTTTAATGTGCTGTGCCTCAAGACTTCAGCCCTGAAGAATTAGACACGTCCAACATCAGGGTATCTTTATTTGTAGACGTTTCGCCATCCAGTAGCTTTATCAATACAATTCAAAGACATAATGTGAAGAATGTAGAACTGTATACAAAAGATGAGGTAATCAGCGTCTCCCTCTTCAAGACTGCGGTGCTCTTCACCAATTCCAGGGACTGATTACCTCATCTTTTGTATATAGTTCTTCATTCTTCACATTATGTCCTTGTATTGATGAAGCCTCTGGATGGCGAAACGTCTACCAATAAAGATACCCAGATTTTACACACGTGTCTAATTCTTCATCTTGTCGGTATTATATACCATTCACGTACAACTTCAGCCCTACAACATCATCATCAAGTATACACTGGTCTGCATTAAGAATGTTTTTAATTTTTATTTTTATACATAGTTGCGATCTTACATATTCTTGGGCTGCTGATTGTAAATATCTAAACCATTTTGCTCTATCACGTAAGGATTTTGAATAAAATACAAATTAATGATAATAAAAAATGTGAATTTTTAATAAATTGTTAATTTATTAAAATTAGGCAAGTAATCATGGAAAAGCACATTATGTTAGTTTTAAGAACATATGAATTCCAAATCAACATGAATCAAATCAAATGATTTTATTAAAAAAATATGCTGCTAATGGTTAGCCTACATACTGAATCAAAGGAAGGAGGACCACTTTGATTTTCGCTTGTGCTGTGCATCGAGACCATTACGTTTCAATGACCAGCAGTAATCCGCCATCATGCTGACATTTCATTTGCCCTGGTATTGAGCTTCCATGGTGCAAATATCCTGATGGAACCACCGCTCTCCTTGTTCTTCACTGTAGTCCCCACAATTGTTGGCAAAATAGTCAAGATGTGAGTGCAAAAAGTGCATCTTCACACTCATTCTAGACCCAAGTTGTTGGAAACTTGAAATCAGGTCTTGGATCATTTTTTTCATATTCGGGGAGCGGCTGTTTCCCAGGAAGTTGTGGACAATCTGCTTGAATGAAAACCAGGCATTCACCTCGACACCTGCTAATGCTTGTCTTTCATCAATTCCCGAATCTGAGGACCAACAAAGATTCCTGCCTTTAGCTTGCCTTCACTTATATGAGGAAACTTTGACTCCAGGTACTTGAAAGCAGTTCCATTCTTGTTCAAGGCCTTCACAATTTTTTTCATAAGCCCTAATTTGATGAGGAGTGGTGGCAGCATATTTCGATGATTCAAGACTTTCTCAATTATTTCTTGAAAAACTTTTTTTAGCTAAAATATGCCTATATGTAATCTACTCCAAATATATTAAATTTCGCTTACTTTTCCCGTAAAATTCAGTTGCAGAAGCAATTCTAATTAAAAGTGCGAAAATTTATATATGTTAGCTAAAAATGAGGTTTATCAGAGAAGCGTTCAAACAGCTCTAAATGGTCGAAATATGCAATAAAACAACATTTTAGCACATTTTTCTGTTATCCCTGCCTGGTCCTCCAGATTTTGTGAGATTGTGTGGGACTGTGTCAAACGCCTTCTTACAGTCCAAGAAAATGCAATCTACCCACCCCTCTCTCTCTTGTCTTACTGCTGTCACCCTGTCATAGAACTCCAGTAGGTTTGTGACAGGATTTCCCGTCCCTAAACCCATGCTGGTTGAATTAGGCTAAATTAAATTGGGCTTGTTATAACAAGGTTAGGTAAGTGTTCTAAGGTTCTTTTGGTACAAAATTATTAAATTTTATATTAACATAAATGAAAAACACACTAGGCAGAAAAATGGAGAAAAGGGCCGCTCTCTTTCTGACAGACTTGAAGAGCACAAAAAAATGCCAGACTCGCCGACTCCAATAATGCTCTTTTCTGTCATGATAGAGATCACAGTCATCCTATTGACTGACTGATCTTCTGCCAAAAGTGTCTATCCTACTTTTAGCCTTCACAACTGTAATCTTGTTGAAGCATTCCTTATACACAGCTTTCCTTGTATAGATCCTAGTCTTGGCTTTCTCTCAGTAGATGCCTTACTTTCTCAAATGCTCTAAACTTCAGAACACTTTCTTCTCTACCACCTCTTCTCCTTTCATCTTTTCCATATTTCTTTCTTTGTTTTAAATTTTTTCTGCCTAGTGTAACAAATAAGATAGATGAGCTAAGATTATTGCAAGTGCAGGAAGCATAGACATTATTGCTATAACAGAGACCTGGCTCAATCTGAAAGATAGAGAAATGCATTCTGAATGTCACATACAAGGCTTTAAATTATTCCACACTGATAGGGTCAACAGGAAAGAAATAAGAAAAGCAAAAAGAGATTATGAGGTTAAAGTTGCAAGAGAATCGAAGACTAACCCAAAAGGATTCTTTCAGGTATACAGAAGTAAGATTAGGGACAGGATAGGCCCACTCAAAAGTTACTCGGGTCAGCTCACCGACAGTGATAAGGAAATGTAGAATTTTTACACAAGAAATATACGTATTCCAGAAATAAATTATGTAGAACAGGACGATAAAATATGCACGATTAGGGTACAAGTGACATGGTCCTTAGACAAATAGATAAATTAAAACCTAACAAATCCCCAGGCCCTGATGAACTGTACGCAAGGGTTCTAAAGGAATGTAAAGAGGAGCTTAGCAAACCTTTGGCTAATCTTTTCAACATGTCACTACAAACTGGCATAGGGCCAGATAAGTGGAAAATGGCAAATGTGATACCTATTTACAAAGCAGGAGACAGGTCCTTAGCTTCGAACTATAGACCAATAAGCCTAACCTCCATAGTGGAAAATTTATAGAATCAATAATTGCCGAGGCAATTCGTAGCCATCTTGAAAAGCATAAATTGATCAACGATTCTCAGCACGTAGAATCGAGGTAGATCATGGTAATGAATATGATATTGTGTATTTGGACTTCAGTAAGGCTTTTGATAGAGTCCCACATCAGAGACTATTGAGGAAAATTAAAGCACTCGGAATAGGAGAATTTTTTTCCTGGATAGAGGCATGGTTGACAAATAGGCAGCAGAAGTTTGCATAAATGGGGAGAAATCAGAGTGGGGAAGCGTCACGAGCGGTGTTCCACAGGGGTCAGTGTTGGGCCCCTTGTTGTTCACAATCTACATAAACAACATAGATGAGGGAATAAATAGTAACATAAGCAAGTTTGCCGATGACACCAAAATAGGCCGACGAATTCATTCTGACGAGGCCACTAGAGCACTCCAGGAAGATTTGAATAGACTGATGCAGTGGTCGGAGAAGTGGCAGATGCAGTTTAATATAGACAAATGCAAAGTTCTAAACATTGGACAGGAAAATAACCATGCAACATATAAACTAAATAATGTAGATCTTGTAATAATATTGGTAGAATTACCGACAATATGTTAAGTAAAATAACACAATTGCAACTAATGTGACATTTTATTGTGGCAACGTTTCGCTCTCCAGGAGCTTTCTCAAGCCGTTACAAGCGATATATGGACACAGTTGGCATATATATACTCTCAAGGTGAGGTGAAAAACTAGTGGTGGTAGAAGTAGTAGTGATATAAGTAGTATTAGATAGTAGTAGTAGTAGTAGAAGTAATACAATAAGGTAGAACAATCAATATGCACATGAGTAAAAGGGTGATAAAACAAATACTTGGGTAGCATAACAATAGGTTAGACAAATATTTCTGCTGGAGGTTGAAATATAGAAGGCCAGTAGGAGTGTTCCACATCTACGATGTGCTAAATTAGCAGGAGAGACTATGTGATGGTAGGGTTTACTGTTTTCAGGAGGATTCTTGCTAAGACTTCAGAGATGGTGAAGCTGCCTTTGTTTTGTTTAATTGTGTTAGAAGCAGAGATAAGTGCTGATTCAAGGCATTTTCGTCTACGGAAATTAGTTTCTTTGATTACTAGTCGGGCATCTTTGAATTTCATGAGATGATTGTTGGAATTTCGGTGTTGTACGCAAGCGTTGTTCAGGTTATCGTTTCTGCATGCATTCATGTGTTCATTGATGCGTGTCTGGAGGTTTCTTGCTGTTTCTCCTACATAAATTCTGTCGCAGCCTCCACAGGGTATAGTGTAGACCCCTGCGTTGACTGGTTCATGGTGCTTGGATTTAGTCCTGGTTAGATCCTTAATAGAAATACTGGAAGCGATGGCGACTCTAGTGTTAGCTTGTGCAAATACTTTAGAAATGTTGGATGCAACCTGGCTGTTGGGAAGAATTATAACTTTGTTTGGAGTGGAGTTGACGCGTGGAGAATTAATGATCTGAAGAGCTCTTTTCTTACAATCTTTGATGAAAAAGGAAGGAAAATGTAAATCAGTGAAGGTTTGGTGAATGTATGTACATTCCTCGTCAAGAAACTCAGGACTACAAATTCGGTAAGCTCTTAGGAAGAATCCGAGACACGCATCAATGAACACATGAATGCATGCAGAAACGATAACCTGAACAACGCCTGCGTACAACACCGAAATTCCAACAATCATCTCATGAAATTCAAAGACGCCCGACTAGTAATCAAAGAAACTAATTTCCGTAGACGAAAATGCCTTGAATCAGCACTTATCTCTGTCTCTAACACAATTAAACAAAACAAAGGCAGCTTCACCATCTCTGAAGTCTTAGCAAGAATCCTCCTGAAAACAGTAAACCCTACCATCACATAGTCTCTCCTGCTAATTTAGCACATCGTAGATGTGGAACACTCCTACTGGCCTTCTATATTTCAACCTCCAGCAGAAATATTTGTCTAACCTATTGTTATACTACCCAAGTATTTGTTTTATCACCCTTTTACTCATGTGCATATTGATTGTTCTACCTTATTGTATTACTTCTACTACTACTACTACTACTACTACTAATACTACTTATATCACTACTACTTCTACCACCACTAGTTTTTTCACCTCACCTTGAGAGTATATATATGCCAACTGTGTCCATATATCGCTTGTAACGGCTTGAGAAAGCTCCTGGAGAGCGAAACGTTGCCACAATAAAATGTCACATTAGTTGCAATTGTGTTCTTTTACTTAACAATGTAGATCTTAATATTACTGATTGCGAAAAGGATTTGGGAGTTCTGGTTAGCAGTAATCTGACACCAAGACAACAGTGCATAAGTGTTCGCAATAAAGCTAACAGAATCCTTGGCTTCATATCAAGAAGTATAAATAATAGAAGTCCTCAGGTTGTTCTTCAACTCTATATATCTTTGGTTAGGCCTCATTTAGATTATGCTGCTCAGTTCTGGTCACCGTATTACAGAATGGATGTAAATGCACTGGAAAACGTACAGAGGAGGATGACAAAGTTGATCCCATGAGGATAGACTGAGGGCCCTGAATCTGTACTCTCTAGAAAGGCGTAGAATTAGGGGAGATGTGATTGAGGTGTATAAATGAAAAACAGGAATAAATAAAGGGGATGTAAATAGCGTGCTGAAAATATCCAGCCAAGACAGGACTCGCAGCAATGGTTTCAAATTGGAAAAGTTCAGATTCAGGAAGGATATAGGAAAGCACTGGTTTGGTAATAGAGTTGTGGATGAGTGGAACAAACTCCCGAATACAGTTATAGAGGCTTAGACGTTGTGGGTGGGTATGAGTTGGACCTGACTAGCTTGTGCTACTAGATCGGATGATGTGCTCTTTTTTTAAGTGAATGTGAACTGGCCTGACTAGGTTAGGGCATTGGCTTAAGCCGGTAGGAGACTTGGACCTGCCTCGCATGGGCCAGTAGGCCTGCTGCAGTGTTCCTTCTTTCTTATGTTATTCAGTTTCCCCCTCCCCTGTGCTATTGGTCCTACCCCTTGTGGGCTCTTAGCTCTCCTGCAGTGCTCTACTACGCTCTACTACGACTACCACTCCTTTACTATTATTTCTACTTCTATTTTTTCTGCTACTATTACTACTGCTTCCCTTCACTCCCCTTTCTATCTCTTGTGGCACAAATTACTTCCACTTCTACTTCCACCACCATCATTACCACTTCCACTAATTCTCTTTCCTCCTCTCTTTCTGCCGTCACTGTTCTCTTCGTCTATATATACTGGCTCACTCACTCTCTTCATAAGTTTTTCTCTCTCCCATATCCGGGTTATTTGTGTATGAACTGAAGATGTTATATACCCGGCGTCTGTAGTACCTAATCTAGTGATGATAATAGTGAAGTTTAGAAAATGTTCGATGAAAGATAATTCTTGCTCAAGGAATTCACTACTACACATTTCAAGGTCTTGAAGGAAGAGGCTTATAATTACGCCACTTTTAGTTTTGGTGTTGTGGTGAGAGTACAAGTGTTGTGGTGAGAGTACAAGTGTTGTGGTGAGAGTACAAGTGTTGTGGTGAGAGTACAAGTGTTGTGGTGAGAGTACAAGTGTTGTGGTGAGAGTACAAGTGTTGTGGTGAGAGTACAAGTGTTGTGTGGAGAGTACAAGTGTTGTGTGGAGAGTACAAGTGTTGTGTGGAGAGTACAAGTGTTGTGTGGAGAGTACAAGTGTTGTGTGGAGAGTACAAGTGTTGTGTGGAGAGTACAAGTGTTGTGTGGAGAGTACAAGTGTTGTGTGGAGAGTACAAGTGTTGTGTGGAGAGTACAAGTGTTGTGGTGAGAGTACAAGTGTTGTGTGGAGAGTACAAGTGTTGTGGTGAGAGTACAAGTGTTGTGTGGAGAGTACAAGTGTTGTGGTGAGAGTACAAGTGTTGTGTGGAGAGTACAAGTGTTGTGTGGAGAGTACAAGTGTTGTGTGGAGAGTACAAGTGTTGTGTGGAGAGTACAAGTGTTGTGTGGAGAGTACAAGTGTTGTGGTGAGAGTACAAGTGTTGTGGAGAGAGTACAAGTGTTGTGTGGAGAGTACAAGTATTGTGGAGAGAGTACAAGTGGAGAAGATCCTGCTGGTTGGTCGGTTTTCGGTAGACTTTAAAACGAAGCTTCTACAACAGCTGAACCTCTTGTCAGGAAACTTCTTCAGCGTTGTCCTAAACAACAACAAACCTACTGGCCCATGCTAGGCAGGTCTTTCTCAACTCCAACCTCTTCTGAGCAATCAACTTCAATATTCTCCACCTGACTTTTCACATCATTATGCTCTCTATATATACTCACGTACCTGCTCAGGTAGATCTGTGTGTGACTTGTGGGCGAAACGAGGTCAATAAAGAATCGCATTGTATTGCATGTGTGTCTACTTTTCCCTCGTGTCGATATTGTATAGCAAAACCTTTCCTACCAAGAAAAAAAAACGGTATAAAAGAACATAGGAAGCTTTGTGGCCAAGTTGGATCATCGGGAACTAAAGTGTGTTGAGTCACTAGGTCAAGTCTCCTGGAATATTTCTAACTTATATTTTTATTGCATTTTTATTGTCATTCAGGCTGATGTTATTTGCATGTAATTATTTATTATTGTTTTGATATATGCTGTTACTGTTATGAGATTTAATAAATAACAAAAAGGCACAATACCATGACTGGAACAATACACACACAACCCGCACATATAAAAGAGAGGAGCTTACGACGACGTTTCGGCCCGACTTGGACCATTTACAAAGTCACACTAACACACAAAGACGGGGAAAGGGGTATTTATAGGCAGGCAGACAGGGAGGGTACCAGAGAGTGGGGTACTAATGAAGTAAGTAGTGGAAGTGGTAGTAGTAGTAATAGTAGTAGTGGAGACAGTCATATTCTAGAGGAGCACTGCAATGAGGCTAGCGGCCCACAAGGGTGGGACGAGAACACAGAGGGAGGAAAGGCGAATAAAATAAAGGACAAATACAAGGCAAAAGAAAAGAAAGAAAGGAAAACCCATAGGAGAAAAAGGGAGAAGAGGGAAGAGATGAAAGGGGAAGGAATCAGGTTAAGTCACGGGTGTTCTGAAGTTTAGAGCATTTAACAATGTAATGGGAGAGGAAAGCATCAACAGAGACAAAGCCAGGGCTAAGATTCATACAGGGAAAGTTGTGTATAAGGGAGGATTCAACCAGGCGGCCGAAACGTCGTCGTAAGCTCCTCTCTTTTATATGTGCGGGTTGTGTGTGTATGAGATTTAATGCCACAGTGTGCTACAAATTAAGAGTTTGTGGCTACTGTCAACCTCATAGTTCTGAGTTACCAGACTCAGCCACCTGGAGGTCAGTGGTTCATCTATGAGGAGTTCCTGAAGGGAAAGTTAAGTGCTTTAACGTTAAATATAATTGAGTCTTCCTTTTCTGATGCAACTTACGATTGATGCAAACTTGTCACTATAATAAAACATATATTAAATATATATTAAAACATAAAACATCGTTGGGATCACTTCCATAACTTAAACATAACTCTTCTGATATTCTTAAACAACGATTAGAGATGTCACTGTGAATCATAGACAGCGATGAGTGTTGTCACTTAATATTAGATAACGATGTGCGATGTCACTGTGAGTCTTAGATAAGGACGTGATGTTACTATGGGTCTTAAGAACATAAGAACATAAGAAAGAGGGAACACTGCAGCAGGCCTACTGGCCCATGCGAGGCAGGTCCAATTCTCCCACCGGCTTAAGCCAATGCCCCGACCCATCCAGGTCAGGTTACATTCACTTAAGGAAGGAGCACGGCATCTGACCTAGTAGCACAAGCTAGTCAGGACCAACTCACACCCACCCGCACCCACTCATATGTTTATCTAGCCTATTTTTAAAACTACACAACGTTTTAGCCTCTATAACTGTACTCGGGAGTTTGTTCCATTCATCGACAACTCTATTACCAAACCAATGCTTTCCTATATCCTTCCTGAATCTGAATTTATCCAACTTAAAGCCATTGCTGCGAGTCCTGTCAATACTAGATATTTTTAGCACGCTATTTACATCCCCTTTATTTATTCCTGTTTTCCATTTATACACCTCAATCATATCCCCCCTAATTCTACGCCTTTCTAGAGAGTGCAGATTCAGGGCCCTCAGTCTATCCTCATAGGCAAGATTTCTGATACATGGGATCAACTTAGTCATCCTCCTTTGTACGTTTTCCAGAGCATTTATATCCATTCTGTAATACGGTGACCAAAACTGTGCAGCATAATCTAGATGAGGCCTAACCAAGGATATATAGAGTTGAAGAACAACCTGAGGACTCCTATTATTTATGCTTCTTGATATGAAGCCAAGGATTCTGTTCGCTTTATTGCGAACACTTATGCACTGCTGTCTTGGTTTTAGATTACTGCTAACCAGAACTCCTAAATCCTTTTCGCAATCAGTAGTATTAAGATCTACATTATTTAGTTTATATGTGGCATGGTTATTGTCCTGTCCAATATTTAGAACTTTGCATTTATCTATATTAAACTGCATCTGCCACTTCTCCGACCACTGCATCAAATCTTCCTGGAGTGCTCTAATGTCCTCATTTGAATGAATTGGACGGCCTATTTTGGTGTCATCGGCAAACTTGCTTATGTCGCTATTTATTCCCTCATCTATGTCGTTTATGTAGATTGTGAACAACAGGGGGCCCAATACTGACCCCTGTGGAACACCGCTTGTGACGCTTCCCCACTCTGATTTCTCCCCATTTATGCAAACTCTCTGCTGCCTATTTGTCAACCATGCCTCTATCCAGGAAAAAATTTCTCCTCCTATTCCGTGTGCCTTAATTTTCCTCAATAGTCTCTGATGTGGGACTCTATCAAAAGCCTTACTGAAGTCCATATACACAATATCATATTCATTACCATGATCTACCTCCTCAAATACCTTAGTGAAAAAAGTTATTAAATTTGTTAGGCAGGAACGCCCTTTTGTAAAACCGTGCTGAGATTCGTTGATTAATTTATGCTTTTCAAGATGGCTGCGGATTGCCTCGGCAATTATTGATTCCATAAATTTTCCCACTATGGAGGTTAGGCTTATTGGTCTATAGTTCGAAGCTAAGGACCTGTCACCTGCTTTGAAAATAGGTATTACATTTGCCATTTTCCACTTATCTGGCACCATGCCAGTTTGCAGTGATATGTTGAAAAGATTAGCCATAGGTTTGCTAAGCTCCTCTTTACATTCCTTTAGAACCCTTGCATACAGTTCATCAGGGCCTGGGGATTTGTTAGGTTTTAATTTATCTATTTGTCTAAGGACCATGTCACTTGTGACCCTAATCGTGCATAGTTTACTATCGTCCTGTAGATAAATGGTTCAGAGAACCGACAAGTTGTTAAATTAGACACATGTAATCAGGGAGATGCAGGGAGGCAGGTCATAGTGGTTAACCAGTAAGACCTGTCAAGTTTGAATTGAAGAATCCCTTTGTATCAGACAAGAAGGCTGGTCAGACAGGATGTAGATAAACAAGGGTTAAATGCACATATGCAAACTTGGTTTTATTGTGAAACGTTTCGCCCACTGGACTGATGAAGCCACTGTGTGGCAACGTTTCACAATAAAGATGGTTGCATATGTGTTTTAACAACTTGTCGGTTCTCTGACCATTTTTCATCTGTCTGGTTCTTGGGCATACAAGGACTTCAACATTTGTCAAACCTTGGACAAGGACTTCTTTGCTAGGGTGATACCCTACCGCTCTACTGCTGCCTCCTGATTACAGCATATAACCACTCTACCCGTTCACTTCCAACAGATGATGGACTGAACACGACTCCAGCCGAGGTGATAACCTCAAACTCCTCCTCTCTATACCTTCTATTTTTGACTGATGAGCCACTGTGTGGCGCTTTCCACTGTGTTAGTGCTTTAAACTATCGTCCTGTTCTACATAATTTATTATTTCTGGAATATCGCTAGTATCTTCCTGTGTAAAAACTGAGAGGAAGTAAGTGTTAAACATTCTACACATTTCCTTGTCACTGACGGTGAGCTGACCTGGTAACTTTTGAGTGGGCCTATCTTGTCCCTAATCTTACTTCTGTATACCTGAAAAATCCTTTTGGGTTAGTCTTCGATTCTCTTGCAACTGTAACCTCATAGTCTCTTTTTGCTTTTCTTATTCCCTTTTTATTTCTCTCTTTAACTGAATATATTGATTACTTAATTGCCCCTCTCCTCTTTTGATTTGCCTATATATGCCTCTCTTTTGACCAATGAGATGTTTTAATCTATTGTTCATCCATTTAGGATCATTTTTGTTTGATCTGATTTCCCTATTAGGGAAAATAAGTTGTCTGAGCAGCTAGAACTATTCTCTGGAAAACGTCCATATTGGCAATCACCACCTACCTGACCCACTGTCAGGTCATTCCAGTTCAACCTACCCAGGTAATTTTTCAGTCCTATGAAATCAGCCAGGCGGAAGTCAGGGACAGAGACTTGATTGCCATTATTAGGGTAATTCCATGATATATTAAAACTGAGTGATTTGTGATCACTTTCCCCAAGCTCATCATTAACCTCAAGATTATTAATTAGCGATTCCTGCTGGCAAGAACCAAGTCTAGCAGGTTATCTCTCTAGTTGGCTCTGTCACCAACTGCTTCAAAAACAATCCTGAATCGTATTCAAGAAAGTCACTTGACTCTAAATTTCCTGTCAAATTGCTCCAGTCAATTTGTCTAAAGTTGAAATCTCCCATTAGCACAACATTTTCATATGTAGATGCCTTACGAATTTCATCCCATAGAAGTTACTGCACTCCCTATCAAGATTTGGGGGCTTGAAATCACACCCAAGATAAGTTTTACACGGCCCTCAAGAAGCTGTAACCAAACAGATTCAGTGGCTGACGCTTCTAATTTTATATCTTGTCTAACACAACAATTTAAATTGTCTCTGACATACATCGTACTCCACCACCCTTCCTGTTGACCCTATCAGTGTGGAATAATTTATAGCCTTGTATGTGACATTCAGAAGGCAACTCTCTATCTTTCAGATTGAGCCAGGTCTCTGTTATAGCAATAATATCTATGTTTCCTGCACTTGCATGTGAGTCTTAAAAGTAGTGTGATAGTTAAAAACATTGTGTGACTTAGACGAGGATGTGATGTCACTTATGTTTGAACACTGTATACAGAACAAAGTTAGGTTAGGAGTCGCTCAAAATACAGCTTATCAGCTACCATGATGGAAATAAATGGTATAAAATACCGACACAATGGAAAAATAAACACATAAGCAGTATAATGTGATCCTTTATTGACAACGTTTCGCCCACGCAGTGGGCTTTATCGAGTCACAGACAGATCTACCTGGAAAATGAGCAACATGGAGATATATAAGGGTACAGTCAGGTGGAGAATGCTGGGTCAGGTGGAGAAAGCTGCATGTGAGTCTTAAAAGTAGTGTGATAGTTAAAAACATTGTGTGACTTAAAGGACCTGCAGTGTACCATTCTTGAGTTCTAGGTGGGATAGCGTGAAGAAGTTTCTTGGCAATAGGTTCAGCTATGTTGTAGAAGCCGTTGTTCTGATTGACCACATTCTCCACCTGACTGTACCCTATATATATCTCCATGTTGCTCATTTTCCAGGTAGATCTGTCTGTGACTCGATAAAGCCCACTGCGTGGGCGAAACGTTGTCAATAAAGGATCACATTATACTGCTTATGTGTTTATTTTTCCAGCTTACCATGATAAAGCTCTGTAAACATAAGTTATTAATTATATTCTACAGGTACACTTACATGATACATCTATTACAGACCTAGCTGACATTATTGACATACCATACTTACTGTTTGGTGAAATATATATTATATAATTATATATATACTTATTATAGTAATTATTAGTAGTAGTAGGTTAGGTCTTATTGTGTTTTTGAAGCTTTCCCCAGGTTCATGTGTCCAGGAGTCCATCTGTGTCCCCTCAGATATTCTCCCTTCCCCACTTCCCATCCTACACTCAGTAATCTTACCTTCCCAGGTGTCCAGGAGTCCATCTGTGTCCCCTCAGATATTCTCCCTTCCCCACTTCCCATCCTGCACTCAGTATTCTCAACTCTTGCATCTAAGCCTTCTCCAGGGTCATGTGTCCAGGAATCCATCCGTGGGCCCCGGATGTCTTCCCTTCCCTTCCCTGAAGTTCTGGAAATTCTTTTCGATATTTTTGATGCCTCCCCAGTCCCCCCCAAGAGGTCAGCAAGTCCCACTCCAGGTCTGTGGTTCCAGGTATACACCTCTTCACCACTTCCCTGAAGTCAGCAAGTCCACCCCAGGTCCGTGGCTCCAGGTACACACCTTCATCACTTCCTAAGTCAGCAAGTCCCACCCCAGGTCCGTGGCTCCAGGTACACCCTTCACCCCTTCCCTGAAGTCAGCAAGTCCCACCCCAGGTCCGTGGCTCCAGGTACACACCCTTCACCACTCCCTGAAGTCAGCAAGTCCCACTCCCAGGTCCGTGGCTCCAGGTACACACCCTTCACCACTTCCCTGAAGTCAGCAAGTCCCACCCCAGGTCCGTGGCTCCAGGTACACACCCTTCACCACTTCCCTGAAGTCAGCAAGTCCCACCCCAGGTCCGTGGCTCCAGGACACACCCTTCACCACTTCCCTGAGGCAGCAAGTGCCACCCCAGATCCATGGTTCCAAGTGTTCATCCATACACCCTTCACCACTTCCCTGAGGTCAGCAGTCCCACCCCAGGCCGTGGTCCAGGTACACCCTTCACCACTTCCCTGAGGTCAGGCAACCCACCCCAGGTCCGTGGTTCCAAGTGTTCATCCATACACCCTTCACCACTTCCCTGAGGTCAGCAGTTTTAGCACCCTTGAAGCACTGTTCATATATGATATTACTACACAAGTGTATTAATATCAGTATAGCGAAGGTAGATGTTATTACAGAGGAGGACACGCAGAAAATCTGCGCCGTAATAACATCCACCTGGACAGACCCGAACGTCGATACCTGAGACAAGAGAGATCTCTATCCCAGTTAGCCCACCAAGGAGTGGCCACTCAATGATAATTTGAACATATATTTATATTTAATATTGTTTCTATGTCAGATATTAACTGTTCAATTATTTAGTTGTATAGTTTATTTGTGAACGTATTTATGTGCGTAGATTAGTGTTCTGGTGTGAACCTTTGTGTTACCTGCATGATAACTGTAATTAATTATCAGATATCTTTTTTTCTTGTTACTGATATTCTTTGTTTTCATAGTACGCAAAAGGTTCACAAGCGCACACTCTTCTATACACTTAATTCTGTATTTCCACATACACATCCTACACACACATGACACATACAGACGCACGAATAAAGCAACACACACACACAATCCACTGTATCAATCATACACATACATTTATTCAACATTGCATATAAAATCCTCTACTTTCAATATTACTAGTATATAAATACACACGTACCCACACCTACACTTCTACCTCCACACTACACACACACACATGTACATATAAATATGTAAATCACATGTGCAAGCATTGACACTCCTTCAGAAGACAGTGACGTGTCAACCCAGACACAAGACTAATTATATTAATTGAACTCCATCACGCAAAACTCTTAAGACTCACACAAGTATCTGGGTGTACAACTCACTAGTGAGTGTATATCGTCTCATCAAATACTTCACACAATACTGTGTAGACTTACAAACAATCAAAGACTAAGTCTTATAACACTAACATAGTCTACAGTGTTGGACAAATTCATTCACTTGTTAGAATGCAGAAGCAACCCTCGCCCTCAGAGTGCAGAAGCAACCCTCGCCCTCAGAGTGCAGAAGCAACCCTCGCCCTCAGAGTGCAGAAGCAACCCTCGCCCTCAGAGTGCAGAAGCAACCCTAGCCCTCAGAGTGCAGAAGCAACCCTCGCCCTCAGAGTGCAGAAGCAACCCTCGCCCTCCCGAGTGCAGAAGCAACCCTCGCCCTCAGAGTGCAGAAGCAACCCCCGCCCCAGAGTGCAGAAGCAACCCTCGCCCTCCAGAGTGCAGAAGCAACCCTCGCCCCCGGAGAGCAACCCTAGCCTCAGAGTGCAGAAGCAACCCTCGCCCTCAGAGTGCAGAAGCAACCCTCGCCCTCAGAGTGCTGAAGCAACCCTCGCCCTCAGAGTGCAGAAGCAACACTCGCCCTCAGAGTGCAGAAGCAACCCTCGCCCTCAGAGTGCAGAAGCAACCCTCGCCTCAGAGTGATGAAGCAACTCTAACCCTCAGAGTGCAGAAGCAACCCTCGCCCTCCAGAGTGCAGAAGCAACCCCGCCCTCAGAGTGCAGAAGCAACCCTCGCCCTCCAGAGTGCAGAAGCAACCCTCGCCCTCAGAGTGCAGAAGCAACCCCCGCCCTCAGAGTGCAGAAGCAACCCTCGCCCCAGAGTGCAGAAGCAACCCGCCCTCAGAGTGCGAAGCAACCCTCGCCCTCAGAGTGCTGAAGCAACCCTCGCCCTCAGAGGCAGAAGCAACACTCGCCCTCAGAGTGCAGAAGCAACCTCGCCCCAGAGTGCAGAAGCAACCCTCGCCCTCCCGAGTGCATAAGCAACCCTGGCCCTCAGAGTGCAGAAGCAACCCTCGCAATCAGAGACGAAGCAACCCTCGCCCTCAGAGTGCAGAAGCAACCCTCGCCCTCAGAGTGCAGAAGCAACCCTGCCCTCAGAGTCAGAAGACCCCTCGCCCTCCAGAGTGCAGAAGCAACCCTCGCCCTCCCGAGTGCAGAAGCAACCCTCGCCCTCAGAGTGCAGAAGCAACCCTCGCTCTCAGAGTGCAGAAGCAACCCTCGCCCTCGGAGTGAAGAAGCAACCTCGCCTTCAGAGTGCAGAAGCAACCCTCGCCCTCAGAGTGCTGAAGCAACTCAACCCTCAGAGTGCAGAAGCAACACTCGCCCTCAGAGTGCAGAAGCAACCCTCGCCCTCAGAGTGCAGAAGCAACACTCGCCCTCAAGTGCAGAAGCAACCCTCGCCCTCAGAGTGCTGAAGCAACCCTCGCCCTCAGAGTGCAGAAGCAACACTGCCTCAGAGTGCAGAAGAAACCCTCGCCCTCAGAGTGCAGAAGCAACCTCGCCCTCCAGGTGCAGAAGCAACCCTCGCCCTCAGAGTGCAGAAGCAACCCTCGCCCTCAGTCGGGCTGAAGCAACCCTCGCCTTCCAGGTGCAGAAGCAACCCTCGCCCTCCCGAGTGCAGAAGCAACCCTGGCCCTCAGAGTGCAGAAGCAACCCTGGCCCTCAGAGTGCAGAAGCAACCCTGGCCCTCAGAGTGCAGAAGCAACCCTCGCCCTCAGAGTGCAGAAGCAACCCTCGCCCTCAGAGTGCAAGCAACCCTCGCCCTCAGAGTGCAGAAGCAACACTCGCCCTCAGAGTGCAGAAGCAACCCTCGCCCTCAGAGTGCAGAAGCAACCCTCGCCCTCAGAGTGAAGAAGCAACCCTCGCCCTCCAGAGTGCAGAAGCAACCCTCGCCCTTAGAGTGCTGAAGCAACCCCTCGCCCTCAGAGTGCAGAAGCACCCTCGCCCTCAGAGTGCAGAAGCAACCCTCGCCCTCAGAGTGCAGAAGAAACACTCGCCCTCAGAGTGCAGAAGCAACCTTCGCCCTCAGGTGCAAAGCAACACTCGCCCTCAGAGTGCAGAAGCAACCCTGGCCCTCAGAGTGAGAAGCAACCCTCGCCCTCCAGAGTGCAGAAGCAACCCTCGCCCTCAGAGTGCAGAAGCAAGCCGCCCTCCAGAGTGCGAGAAGCAACCCCTCGCCCTCAGAGTGCAGAAGCAACCCTCGCCATCAGAGGCAGAAGCAACACTCGCCATCAGAGTGCAGAAGCAACCCTCGCCCTCAGAGTGCAGAAGCAACCTCGCCCTCAGAGTGCAGAAGCAACCCTCGCCATCAGAGTGCAGAAGCAACACTCGCCATCAGAGTGCAGAAGCAACCCTCGCCCTCAGAGTGCAGAAGCAACCCTCGCCCTCAGAGTGCAAAAACAACCCTCGCCCTCAGAATGCAGAAGCAACCCCCGGGCCCTCAGAGGAGAAGAAACCTCGCCCCCCAGAGTGCAGAAGCAACACTCACCCCCCAGAGTGCAGAAGCACCCCGCCCTCAGAGTGCAGAAGCAACCCTCCCCTCAGAGTGCAGAAGCAACCCTCGCCCCCCCAGAGTGGGAAGCAACCCTCGCCCTCGGGTGCAGAAAGCAACCCTCCCCTCCAGAGTGCAGAAGCAACCCTCGCCCTCAGAGGCAGAAGCAACCCCGCCCTCAGGTGCAGAAGCAACCCCCTCGCCCCCAGAGTGCAGAACAACCCTCGCCCTCAGAGTGCAGAAGCAACCCTCGCCCTCAGAGTGCAGGAAAACGGCCCCCCGAGGCAGAAGCAACCCTCGCCCCCAGGGTGCGGGGGGGCAACCCTCCCCCTTGGGCAGAAGCAACCTCGCCCTCAGAGGCAAAAGGGAACCCTCGCCCTCAGAGTGCAACAACCCCTCAACAATTAAACTAAAAAGGGTTAAAAATATCATTATTTAAAACTTTCCTAAACTTTAAGGAAATTTTCTCAAAAAACATGTTTGTGCAAATGTCTTTATTGAAAGAAATGTAAAGAAAAGTTTGGTAATGAAGAAGAGACAAAGACTACAAAGGGAAGGGGATGAAAGGATCAAATAAATTGCACAAGTTAAACATAAAAGAAGGCACTATTGGAAAGTAAAATAGTTTTGTTGCAAGTTTTGCAAGGTACAGTACTGCAAAAATATAGGCATAAAAAAAGTATAAGAGACAAACAATGAGTCTAATTTGTCATTGAAAATTGAGGTAAAAAATTTCAAAGATCGAGACTACTATGATAACAGTTTTATTCCTGGAGACACCATTATAGTCAGCTTTATTCCGGAGACCCCAATGATAGTCAGCTTTATTCCTGGAGACTACCATGATTGTCAGCTTTATTCCTGGAGACTCCATGAATCAGCTTTATTCCGGAGGGGATATTAATTTTTGTGTTTTGCGTCGTGTTTTTTTTTATTAAAATCATATAGAAATGTGGATGGGTGGGATATGGATTCTAAGAATTAAGTGAATTTTTTGGGAAATTTGAGTCGACCTTTTGTTGGGAGACATGAATGAACTGTGGGAGAAACTATTGTGGAAGATGTCATAGGAAAATACAGGAACATAAAAGAACACTAATCATTAATTTCAAGAATAGTAATTGCAAGAAAATTAAAGGACAAGCAAGAAATCTTAATGACAATAAAAACATCGAAACCTCAAAGACAGTGTGTTACAAAGAACAATACAGTAACACAAAGCAAAATATATTCAAACAGGTAAAAACAGTACAATAAATAAAAAAGCAGTAACATACAAGAACAGTAATGGAACATAATGAAACATTACAGTAAACATAAGTACAATAACTTTAAAAATGGGTTACTTTAAGACAATACAGTAAAATGACAAACTAGTACAGAAAACAAATACAAAATTGAGAGCAATACAACAACACACGAGAACTGTGCTTAAAACAAAAAAAGAACTAAAAAGTAAAAACAAAAAAAGAAAAATATATAAAAAACAAAATAAAAAAACAATACAACAAAGAACAGCAACACTCAAGTATCATACAACAGAACAGCAACACCAAATCAAAAAGAAAATAAATCATAAAAAACAGAAACCCAAACCCAAAAAGCCCAAAACAATCCCCAAAAGTTTAAAAAAAAACCTCCATACATCAACATACAATAAAGTGAAACACTGTAACAGAAGGTTAACATACTAGTAAATAAAAAATCAGTGTACAAGACATTAAGAAGACCTCCAGCCAAGTTATAATTTCAGAAGATGTCAAAGAAACAAGATGTGAAAAAAAGTAGAGAGACTTATTTAAGATTTTTTTCCAAACAACTTTTACCCTTTGTAAGATAATTTAAGCGTCACTTTGCTTTTATCTAATAAAAATGTTGATTTTTGCCTTCCATAATTAAGCCCCTTCTAAAGGGTGACCGGTTTTTTTTCGGTCATTATCTTAAAGAAATACCATTTGTGGTAGATCATGAAGTTGTTGTCACTGTGTCAGGTCAGGTTGTGCCTCAGTGACATGTTGTGGAAAAGTTTCTGTCTTCACTTTATCAAATAACATCAGTACCGGGGATAAAACGGCCGATAATTAAAGCAAAATTAAAATCTATAATAAAATTCAGGAACAATGTGTCCAGTTTATTAGGTAACCCTGAAAGGCTTTAAAAGATTGAAAGAATTATTTTTAGGTATCTCGTAAGGCGGATCTATAAGAAGTTGCCGGTTTTTTTCTTCTTCTTGTCAACTGTTAAAATTATTTTTCTCATAACTCAAGAACGCTTCATCCAATCGGCTTCAAACTTTTAATGTTTTTGTACTATAACGAGAATCCATTTTTTTTTGGAAAATTAACATGTTAACATTGTCCTGTGACCAAAGTTATTGAAATCATTAACATCATCCTGGAAGTCAGAATATCTTTTAAAACACTATGGTAAGCTTCAAACCTTCACAAAAGCTACCACATAATTCTATGGTGTTGGGAATGAAATGTGTTTGTTGATGCAGATTTGACCGTTTATGTAAAATGTAGGTGAAATTTTTATTCCCCTGAAGCAAACACACACACACTAAACTACAGACCAGTGTCACTGACATGTTGTATGGGAAGGTCATGGAGAAGATTACAGGAGAAAAATGGTTTGGAGCACCTAGAAAGGGAATGAGCTTATCAACGATGGCCAACACGGTTTTTGGGGACGGAAATCCTTTTCAGAAACCTATGAGTTCTATGACAGGGGAAGCAGTAAGACAAGAGAGAGGGGGGGTAGATTGATTTTCCCTTGGACTGTAAGAAGGCGTTTGAACAGTTCCACACAAGAGATTAGTGCAAAGCTGGAGGACCAGGCAGGGATAACAGGGAGGCCGCAATGGATCAGGGAAAACCGTCAGGAAGACAGCAGCGAGTCATGGTACGTGGCGAGGGTAAGAGGGGCCCGGGACAGTGGGGTTCCACGGGGGGTATCCTGGGACCAGTGCTGTTTCTGGGTATTTGTGAACGACATGACGGAAGGAATAGACCCGAAGTGTCCCTGTTTGCAGATGATGTGAAGTTGATGAGAATATTTCAATCGGACGAGGTGTGAGGGAAAAGTATTCTAATTATGGGTTAAGGTTGTTAGTCTGCCGGCGGTCATTCACGGGTTCAGCCGGTGCTTCCCTCTTGGGCAGAAACAAAACCCCCTTTTGGTGGTAGTTCCTACCTGGTGACAGTGAAACTGGGGAGAGTCACTACACCTCCACACTTCTCTGAACAGGTAAGGTGCTCTACCAGGGGAATTTTTGTTTGTGGTTGATTTAAGGTTACCAGTAATTTCTTCCATCTTAAAGTAAACATGTTATCCTTTTCTTTCACGTGTTATGTTTACTTATTGTGGTAACTATTCTTTATTTTCTCTTGATCAGCTCTGCTGCTGGCCTGGTCAGCTGGTACAGACGCCAGTTTTGGAAGGAGCTAGATGACGTCTCTCTGACTTGGTTTTTGTCTACTCTTCCGCTTCTAAATCTTACGTCCTCGACCAAGTGGCATCGAGAATTCTTAACTACCCAGGATAACCATCCAACATCTCGTCTACACCAGAGACTCAACCTGGGCTTATATTCTCCTACTCTCCATCCTGCCAGAATCACAACGGCCTATTTTTTTTATATATTTTATTAAAACTTAAAATTCTTAGTTTATTTCCTACCCAAGAGTCATTTATTTGTTTTTTTTATTTTTCCATTATATTTGTTCAGGTGGAAGGCGTTCCCGCAGAGGACCAGGCAGAACTAAAAGGGATCTGGACGCCAAAACCTGGTCCAGCAATTGGCTCCTGGAGTTCAACCCACCAAGTTCAAAGTCATGAAGATTGGGGAAGGGCAAAGAAGACCGCAGACGGAGTACAAGTCTAGGGGGCCAGAGACTACAAACTTCAATCAAGGAAAAGATCTTGGGGTAAGTATAACACCAGGCACATCTCCTGAGGCGCACATCAACCAAATAACTGCTGCAGCATAGGGCGCCTAGCAAACCTAAGAACAGCATTCCGACATCTTAAAAAGAATCGTTCAGGACCCTGTACACTGTGTAGTTAGGCCCATACTGGAGTATGCAGACCAGTTTGGACCCACATCTAGCCAAGACGTAAAGAAGCTAGAGAAAGTGCAAATGTTTGCAACAAGACTAGTCCCGGAGCTAAGGAGAGGTTAAGGAAATCGACCTGACGACACTGGAGGACAGGAGAGATAGGGATGACATGATAACGACATATAAAATACTGAGAGGAATTGACAAGGTGGACAGAAACAGAATGTTCCAGAGGTGGGACACAACAACAAGGGGACACAGTTGGAGTTGAAGACTCAGATGAATCCCCAGGGATGTTAGGAAGTATTTTTTCCCGTCACAGAGTGGTCGGGAAGTGGAATAGCTTGGGAAGCGATGTAGTGGAGCAGGTTCCATGCATAGCTTTAAGAAGAGGCATGATAAAGCTTATGGCGCAGGGAAGTGACCCAGTAGGGCCAGTGAAGAGGCAGGGCCAGGAGCTTGGACTCGACCCTGCAACCACAACTAGGTGAGTACAAGTAGGTGAGTACACACACACACATCGACATGTGCCTAGGACAAAATGGTAACTAACACACACACACACACACCTTGCACCGTCAGACGCAGTAAGACACAGTACACGAGGCTGGAATTGGAGACCAGATGAGTGGCAGGGGTGTGTGAGGTGCTTTTCACTCACAGAGTGGTCGGCAAGTGGAATGGTTTGGGAAGCGATGTGGTGGGGCAGGTTCCATACATTGCTTTCAGAAGAGGTGTGATAGCGCACGGGCGCAGGGAGAGTGTCCCAGTGGCGGCCGGTGAGAGGGCGGGGCCGGGAGCTGTGGCTCGGCCCCTGCAACCCCAACTGGATGGGTGCGGCTAGGTGAGTGCACACACACACACCAAAACACAACTAGCACGAACACACACAGTAAGACACAGTACACAATATCATCATCACACACAGTAAGACACAGTACACAACTATCATCATCACACAAGTAAGACACAGTACACAAACTATCATCATCACACACAGTAAGACACAGTACACAAACTATCATCATCCCCACACAGTAAGACACAGTACACAACTATCATCATCACACACAGTAAGACCCCAGTACACAACTATCATCATCACACACAGTAAGACACAGTACACAACTATCATCATCACACACAGTAAGACACAGTACACAACTATCATCATCACACACAGTAAGACACAGTACACAACTATCATCACACACAGTAAGGCCACAGTACACAGCTATCATCATCACACACAGTAAGACCCACAGTACCTAGCTATCATCATCACACACAGTAAGACACAGTACACAACTACATCATCATCACACACAGTAAGACACAGTACACACAACTATCATCATCACACACAGTAAGACACATTTTGCACAACTATCATCATCACACACACAGTAAGACACAGTACACAACTATCATCATCACACAGTAAGACACAGTACACAACAACTATCCATCATCACACACACAGTAAGACACAGTACACAACTATCATCATCACACACATTAAGGGCAGTACACAACTATCATCATCACACACAGTAAGACACAGTACACAACTACTATCATCATCACACACACAGTAAGACACAGTACACAACTATCAATAACATGTCACACAGTAAGACACTAGGACAAAACGGTAAACTAACACACACACCCACACACACAACATACACACACCACACACATACACCACATCACACCACACACATACACACCACACCACACGCACCACATCACACCACACATACACACCACACATACACCACACATACACCACACATACACCACATCACACCACACGCATACACCACACCACACACACACAACACACACACCACACATACACCACACACATACACTACCACACATACACCACATCACACCACATACACCACATACACACACATACACACCACACATACACACCACACATACATACATACACACATACACACACATCACTCACATACACCACATCACACCACACACATACACCACACATACACCACCCTTACACCACACATACACCACATACACCACACATACACACACCACATCACACCACACATACACACCACATCACACCACATACACCACACATACACACCACACACTTATACACATACACCCATCACACCACACATACACCACACATACACCGGCAGGCCTAGTGTCTAATCGACATGCCTAGGACAAAATGGTAACTAACACACACACACCAGTATAGGCCTGACGTATATGGTGTACAAGTCTTGAACGATTCCGCATAGTCAGGTATTGCAACGCTATTCTTAAGTTTGCAAGACCGCCCGTATGCTACCAGCAGTTATCTGATTGATGTGTGCCTCCTTGGGGTGTGCTCCGTGCTCACCCTAAGATCTTTTTCCTTGGTGAGGTTTGCAGTTTTGGCCACCCTAGACTATACTCTGTCTGCAGTCTTCTTTGCCTTCCCCGATCTTCATGACTTTACATTTGGCAGGGTTAAATTCTAGGAGCCAGTTACTGGACCAGGCTTGTAGCCTGTCTGGAATGCTCTTTGTAGTCCTGCCTGCCTGATCCTCAGCTGATTTAATTCTTCTCATTAACTTCACATCATCTGCAAACAGGGACACTTCTGAGTCTATATCCCTTCCGTTATGTCATTCACATATACCAAAAACAGTACAGGTCCTAGGACTGACCCCTGTGGAACACCACTCTCTACAGGTGCCCACACTGACACCTCGTCACGTACCATGACTCGCTGTTTCTGCCTCCTGTCAGGATATTATCTGATCCATTGCAGTGCCTTTCCTGTTACGTGTGCTGATCCTCTAGCTTTTGCATTAACCTCTTGTGAGGAACTGTGTCGAACGCCTTCTTGCAGTCCAAAGAAAATGCAGTCTATCCACCCTTCTCTCTCATGTCTTACTTCTGTTACCTTGTCTAAAACTCCAGTAGGTTTTGTGACACAAGTTTTCCTTCCCTGAAACCGTGCTGGTTGTCCGTTTATAAGCTTGTGTCTTTCTAGGTGCTCCTACCTCCTCCTGATGATCTTATCCATGACTTTGCATCACTATACGTCAGTGACACAGGTCTGTAGTTTATTGCCTAGTGTCTGTCTCCTTTCTTAAAAGTGGGACTACATTTGCCATCTTCCAAGCCTCAGGTAGTTGCCCAGTTTCAATGGATGTGTTCGAAGATTTTTGTTAGTGGCACACTCAACATCTCTGTTCCCTCACTAAGGACCCACGGAAAAATGTTGTCATGTCCCACCGCTTTTGAGGTATCGAGTTCACATAGCAGCTTCTTCACCTCCTCCTCGGTTTTGTGTATTTCATCCAGCACTTGTTTGTATACCTCCCTATTCTGAATTCCTGGAGTCCTTCCTGTCTCCTCTGTAAATACTTCTTTAAATCTCATGTTGAGCTCCTCACACACCTCTTGGTCGTTTCTTGTGAACTCCCCACCTTCCTTCCTCAGCCTGATTACCTGGTCCTTGACTGTTGTTTTCCTCCTAATGTGGCTATACAACAGCTTCGGGTCAGACTTGAGTTTTGATGCTATGTCGTTTTCGTATTGTTGCTGAGCCTCCCTTCTTACCTGTGCATATTCGTTTCTGGCTCTTCGGCTTATCTCTTTATTTTCCTGGGTCCTTTGTCTTCTGTACTATTTCCATTCTCTATTGCACTTAGTTTTTGCCTCCCTACACCTTTGGGTGAACCAAGGACTCGTTCTGGTCTTCCCATTACTTCTGTTTCCCTTGGGAACAAACTTCTCCTCTGTGTGTGTGTGTGTAGGGGGGGTGGTGGTAATTGTGTGAAAAGTTGTTGTGAAATTGTGTGTTATGGTGTATGAGTGTGTATGTGGGGTCTGCGAGTAACACGTCTCTACAGTGCTCCACTACCTGGCCTGACCTGACTCACACCTGATCTACCAGTTAATGTATTCTATGATTCACCTGTCTGCTCTCCCTTTTCTACTAGAAATTACCAATTGCTACTTGTTACCGAGTACTTGATATCCTATTCCTTATCTTACTATGAGAGTTGACCGTTCACAAACAGCTTAGCGGTTAGGTAATTGAAACTCACACCCGACCCCACGAAAACCACGCATAGGTGAGATACTTGCGATGCAGCCTGTACAGCCTGTAGTAACCTGTATATTGTCCAACTCGGTGCGATGTCCTGGCGTATATCCACTTTCGTTTCTTGTCGATATATAATATAACCTATTCACTGTATTTCTTTCACTTGTCACATATTTATTTCACTTTATTATCTTGGTGACACACGTGGCACCGTCGCCTGGAGCACACTAGGCCCACTCTGACCCAGCCACCTGGTATTACTTTCTACTTCACTTAATAAAATTGCGGCTCTCCCCACACTTATGGGGTTCAGGGCAACTCGTAAATCGCTTCAAGGGTTGTTCACTACCCTGTCACGCTTGATGACCCCTGCAGTACCCTTGGGTAGCCCTCAAAAACACTTATATTCGCGGAGCACTAAAGGTGTGACTCTCGCACGCTGTGTCCCTGTCCCTGTGTGTGTGTGTGTGTGTGTGTGCGTGGCGTTTGCAACATACATATGCTAGTTAATACAGAAGAATTATGTGATAAATGTTGAAGTACGATCTTTCTCACTCAGTTTAATCAAGAACTCAGGCTAGTACTCTCTAAAAGAAGAACAGGTACAAACACCCACCCACCAACACTTATACACACACACACACACACACACACACACACACACACACAACATACGTACATGCGTGCAGAAACTGACACAATATGAGCATTCACATTCATCAACACAACTCAAGAAGTATCTGAAAATTTCAAGAAAATATTAGAGAAACTAAGCTTCGTACCAAGTACTTTTCTGTATACATATTTTACTTATAATTTCTCTGTGATATATAAATCATTGATATTAAATTATTTAGTCGTCTAAAGGGTCACTAAACTCGTCTTCTGTTAATGGTTGCGTTTATTGTTCTCATATAATTTGCAGTCGGAATCACATTAAATAAAATATTTATTTAACCTTTTTTATTGTTAAATTTACTAGTTATCCTGTTTAAGATATTTGGAAACGTTTTAAATACATTTTAACTGAATCTTTTTCTGGAATAAAATTCATAAAAAAATGAATTGTTAATATTAAGTGCTATATTACTTTTATTTAGTTAGCTATGAGTTTTTAAGTCAATTTTATTGTTTTTCATTAGAAAATCCTTCTTTCTATTCGTATCATTTTTTTTTCATAGAATATTTGAAAACTTAAATATTAGGAGATTTAATACATCAATCTCAAGTTTGGTGGAGATTTACAATACACTGTAGATGACATCTCAGTGTCCTCCATAAGTGCAACATTGTTTTCCATTCTATTAAATTCAGATCTGAATGGAAAATGGAGGTAAATTCCCTCTTCTATATTTCTTGACCAACAAGAAAGATGGAATCCTAAGGTAACACTACATTTACAATTGTTAGAAATAAGGAATTTAAATACCGAAGAATTTGAATGAAGTGAGACACTCTAAAGTAAGTGGACAAACCTTATTGATTCTAAGATTCACGCACCTGTAAAGTGTTTTTCGAGACCAGTGAGAATACATCGGTATATAGCATGTAAAGGAGAAAAATTCAGTGACACAACCGTTTATGCCGGATGAGTACTGTGATGTTGGTCTATTGTGTAGTGTCCATCTGTCAAGGTATATTTGATGTAGGAGGTATGTCAATTATTTTGAATAATGAAAATTGCCTTGCTTTGAGTAATGGTGTCTATTGTGTTGAACATTGAACACTTCAATCACTTTTATATATTTTTTAATTATTTGCTGATCAGCTTCGCCTCTGTTCATTTCAAAAGGTTAGTTTGCGCGTCTTAATAAATAACATGTGTTGTGAGTGTTATGTGTTAGATTAAAGTGTCTAAGATTGTCCAAGGTGTCTTGACGTATTTCTCATTCCAGTTATTGTGTAAGATAGAGCGGACATAGTATTTTTCAGTATCTGGATAGCTGGTTAGTTGTTTTGTAATAAAGAAGGAAAGGATAGCAATTATAAAACCATACCAAGGGTGGTATGGTTTGTTTTCAATCGTGTCATTACGATTTCGTGAGTCATGTAGATAGCAATTATGCTATTCCATACATTTATTATTCTGAAAAGGTTGACGAGAACATTTGAAGAAACGATACCAATGAATTTCTGATAACAATTATTGGTATTACTTTTACTGAATTTTATAAGTCTTGTTTTCCCACTATCGCGAATGAATTGTGATGAAAATGAAGTTGTTATAAGAGACTTGTAAATGACTTGGCATTCATCCTCAAGAAACCCAGAGGCTACATATTACATAAACCATAAGAGAGAAACTAATTAAAAGTGCTCCATTAGTTTTAACATCGTGGCGAGACCAAAAGTGAATTAGATCATTTTGATCAGTTGGTTTTAAGTAAAGTTTAAATTTTATAATGGTATAAATTTTAGTGATACACATGTTGAGAAACGAGAGTCAGTGCTGCCATAGATGCTACTTGATGATGACCCAGTATTTTGGGTGACTGTAGAGAGATGATGCAAAGAGAGATTGTGTAACATAAGGAAAGTAAAAGTATAAAACAAAGATCTGGGTGATGAGATCAACAAAATATCTAGGCAACGATTGATTGGATATCTTATTGATGGGACCTTCACTACACCACAAAAACTCCACAATACAAATTTATTTCAATAATGCAGTAACGTGCATAATGCCCCCACCACCAGACCACAGGTCTCACTCAGCTAGCAGGATCCAATGGAATGCAGCCAGTCAAAAAAAAATAAAAGAGGAAAATTACCCTGAGGTCTGGCAAAACAGAAATTATAATTATCAAAAACAAAAACTGCGTCATTACCATCACTACCTTACTTGCCTTGGTGCAATTTTTATTTTACATAGAAAAACAAAATGTAAACTTACACACATTCAGTATCCCCACAATGAGGATTGCTAATCCGCAGACATGTGAAACTTTAACATAAAAGTGATCAAGTTTTATGAAAATGAGCCCATAGTCATGTTTTATAGCTATACTCTTCAACCCAAAACTAGGATAATTCACCGCTGCAACACAGCGTTGGGCAAACACCTTTGTTGACGCATTTCACCTACACATAATACAACATTTTATACTACAAAGCTGATTACCTCTATGCAACATGTCTATAACTGAGAAACTTTTTATCTTTTTAAACAGCATTACTGTCCATTAATACAAATGTCTGCTTAGTAAATGTTAAAAAAAAGGCACAAAAGATTGACTTTACATAATAAAAAATAAGCAATAATAAGTCTCCAGAAATAGTGCAAAAAATATTTGTACATACTTATTATTTCAATAAAATGAAAATCGCATTATCAACTCTATGTAAGCAAAAGTGGCTACGCAAAACACACCTCTGGTAGAAACAGGACAGCACAGGTAAACAGTCACACATATTTTTTTTTTTGGTGGGACTGCGTCCTTGAAGAAAACACTAATGCCCCTCAAAAGGTGGGCCTCTAAGGCCTTCACCTACACTTATTCCAAGGAACCCTGGAGTCACCCCACATTGGAGATCCAAAAAATAGGTAGGACCTGGTGAAACCCAACACCCAAAACACCCAGGATCACTGTTCATGACCCAAATATGGTGAGGCATCTCTGCCAGCCCCTGATTAACCAAAATGCTTGGTCCAACAGCCCTTGATACCAACATAAATACAGGTGAGGCATACCAGCCAGAATCTGAAAAATGTTAGCATACGTTACCTAGGCATGTAAACTGACGAGACTACTACCAAAAGCAGAGACGGACACTAGGGAAATCTGATACCCCCTCCACCAGCTCAACTTGGTTCTAACTTCTAGGTGGTCAGAGACGCCATCTTCTCTCCCACTGCAAACTACTGGAAAACAAAAGCTGATAAATCGTCTACACACTACATTATTTACATTTTTACAGAGACAATGCATCAGTAACCACATTCTCTGTTCCATTCACATAATGAATCACCAAAGCGTTTGATTGTAGATCCTTGTTAGAAGGAAATGTCTCATTGTGATCACACTATGCTGAAAAAAAATTGCACAGCCAACATAAAAACAAGAGCCTCCTTATCTATGGTGATATAATTTCTCTGGTGACTTTTAAGTTTTGCCGAAAAATAACTTACCGACAATAATTGTCCTGCTACTTCTTGCTACAATACAGAACCAACACTAATATCACTTCGCTAAATCCAGCTGTGTAAACCAAGTTTACCCAAAAAAATCTTCAGAGTTAATGTCATACAAAATTTTCAAGTACATAAAGAGTACAGTTACAAACCTGGAGATGTCACTGGCACACAGTGACATCTTTAGTGCTGAGGCTGAGGAAACCCTTCAGCCTTAGTTATTAAATTTTAAATTTACCTTGCGGCAGTCAGTGCCCCTGCTCAGCGTGCCAGCTAGTGTGAAGCCCACGAAAGTTAATGTCCACTGACTCTCGCTGAGTACAGTCAAAATATATTGAAAAAAACTTCACCTCTTCCTCCATACACCACTTCTCTTCCCAAAACAACTTTACTTCATAGGGATTCATACCCCCTTTACTAACACTGCAAAACTAATTTTCAAAGTTCCACAGTGGCTGAACCAACTCTCCAACCCTTTTCTCGGTAAAGCGAAACGTACAAATACATATTTCAAAGTCTTGTACTTTACCTTTCACTATAACAATAGTCATTTCAAATTGCTGATTCAGCTTTAAACTATTTAACCCATTAATGTGCACATTACACTCAGTCCATTTCTGATTGGGTGTGTGAATTTTCCTTCCATCAGAAACTTTATCCACCATCAGGTACCATTCATTCACTGTGCCATGCTATTAAAATATTCCTAGGAATCGGATCGAATACCAGCACCTCTACTCCAGCCTCCAGAGTGTGTAGCACCACCTCACCGTCCCACAGAGTCATCCTGAACAGAGTGGCAGACTGGTTCGCTATAATAATAATAACAATATAATTTCTTTATTTCTGCAAATACATGTACATGGTATACAGGCCTAGCTGACATCAATGACATACTACTACATAGAAAACCGCTTGTTATGTAGAGGAGCATTTCGGGCAAATTAGGTCACTTTTGTATCAGGATACGACCCACACCAGTCAACTAACACCCAGGTACCCATTTTATATTGAAGTGTGAACAGAGACAGCAGATATCATATGAAAACACGTCCGTAATGTTATTCAGCCGTACCGGAGATTCGAACTCCGGATCTCAGTGTGCGAGTTGAGTGCGCTAGCGATCGAGCTACGAGACATCTGCCCTAAACGAGCCAAATGGTCTCTAAAACTGATATAAAGTTTCGAGGGAAAAGCATCACCATCCTCACTCAGCCATTAGCTTAATGATTCAAGAGTGTTTCCCAGCAAGGTAAATAAAAGAAGAGGTAAACGTTCATCCGGGTCCATCTGGTACTGGGTAAAACAAACACATATTATTCTGAGAGACTGGTGTAACCACTGCACCTCCCAGACTCTCCGACTGGTGTAACCACTGCACCTCCC
>WNWK01020244.1:0-36228 GCA_009830355.1 Cherax destructor | reverse complement strand
TTATTAAGATTTCGAAATGCTGTCCTTAGGTTTGCTAGGCGCCCGTATGCTCCAGCAGTTATTTGGTTGATGTGCGCCTCAGGAGATGTGCCAGGTGTTATACTCAGCCCAAGATCTTTTTCCTTGTGTGAGGTTTGTAGTTTCTTGCCCCCTAGACTGTACTTCGTCTGCGGTCGTCTTTGCCCTTTCCCAATCTTCATGACTTTGCACTTGGTGGGGTTGAACTCCAGGAGCCAGTTGCTGGACCAGGCTGCTGCCTGTCCAGATCCCATTGTAGTTCTGCCTACATTGGGATCTGCAAACAGGAACACTTCGGAGTCCATTCCTTCCGTCATGTCGTTCACAAATACCAGAAACAGAACCGGTCCTAGGACTGACCCCTGTGGAACCCCACTCGTCACAGGTGCCCAGTCTGACACCTTGCCACGTACCATGACTCGCTGTTGTCTTCTTGACAGGTATTCCCTGATCCATTGTAGTGCATTCCCTGTTATCCCTGCCTGGTCCTCCATCTTTTACACTAATCTCTTTTTTGGAACTGAGTCAAACGCCTTCTTACAGTCCAAGAAAATGCACTCTACCCACCCCACTCTCTCTCTCTTCTCTTACTGCTGTCACCCTGTCATAGAACTCCAGTAGGTTTGTGACAGGATTTCCCGTCCCTGAAACCGTGCTGGCTATTGTTGATATGTTCATTCCTTTCTAGGTGTTCCACCACTCTTCTGATAATCTCCATGACTTTGCATACTATACGTGTCAGTGACACTGGTCTGTAGTTTAATACTTCGTGTCTGTCTCCTTTTTTAAAAATTGGGACTACATTTGCTGGCTTCCATTCCTCAGGTAGTCGCCCTGTTTCGATAGACGTGTTGAATATTGTTGTTAGGGGTACACATAGCGCCTCTGCTCCCTCTCTCAGGACCCATGGAGAGATGTTATCCGGCCCCATCGCCTTTGAGGTATCTAGCTCACTTAGCAGCTTCTTCACTTCTTCCTCGGCTGTATGTATTGTGTCCAACACTTGATGGTGTACCCCACCTCTCCGTCTTTCTGGAGTCCCTTCTGTCTCCTCTTTGAACACTTCTTTGAATCTCATGATGAGTTCCTCACATTCTTCACGGTCGTTTCTTGTAATCTCCTTCCTTCCTCAGCCTGATTACCTGGTCCTTGAATGTTGTTTTCCTCCTGAAGTGGCTGTTCAACAGCTTCGGGTCAGATTTGGCTTTCGCTGATATGTCACTTTCATATTGTCGTTGGGCCTTCCTCCTTACCTGTGCGTATTAATTTCTGGCTCTACGACTTCTCTCCTTATTCTCCTGGGTCCTTTGCCTTCTATACTTCTTCCATTCTCTAGCACACTTGGTTTTGGCCTCTCTACACCTTTGGGTGAACCAAGGGCTCATCCTGGCTTTCTCATTATTTATGTTACCCTTGGGTACAAACCTCTCCTCAGCTTCCTTGCATATTGTTGTCACATCCCATCATCTCGTTTACTGTCTCCCCTGCCAGTTCTGTGTCCCACTGAACCCCTTGTAGGAAATTCATCATGCCTGTGTAGTCCCCTCTTTTGTAGTTTGGCTTCAATTGTCCTGCCCTTCCTGCTTCCCTCTCCACTTGTAACTCTACTATGTATTCGAAGCTCAGAACCACATGATCACTGGCCCCGAGCTGTCTCTCATATGTGATGTCCTCAATGTCTGCACTACTCAAGGTCAATTCTAGGTCCAGTCTTGCTGGTTCGTCATCTCCTCTCTCTCTGGTAGTGTCCTTTACGTGTTGGTACATGACGTTTTCCAGTACCACCTCCATCATTTTAGGTCTCCGTTTCTGGGCCCCCATGTGGCTCCATGTTCTCCCAGTCGATTTCCTTATTGTTGAAGTCACCCATGATCAGTAGCTTTGCCCTGCTCGCGTGAGCCCTTGTGGCCACCTCAGCTAGTGTGTCAACCATCGCTCTATTACTCTCATGATACTCTTGCCTTGGCCTCCTGCTGTTCTGTGGTGGGTTATACATCACTGCAATTACCACCTTGGAAACTCCAGACTGACGTGTTCCTATTATGTAGTCTCCTGCTTCTCTGTCTCCTCTCTCCAGCTCATCAAAATCCCATCGGTCTTTCATGAGCAGTGCCAATCCTCCACCCCCTCTGTTCCCTCTGTATTTCCTGTGTGTCTCTTTCCTATGTGTGTGTGTGTGTACTCGCCTAATTGTACTCACCTAATTGTGGTTGCAGGGGTCGAGACTCAGCTCCTGGCCCCGCCTCTGCGCTGCCCGTTACTGGGTATCTGCTCTCCCTGTTCCATGAGCTTTATCATACCTCGTCTTAAAACTGTGTATGGTTCCTGCCTCCACTATGTCTTTCTCTAGACTATTCCACTTCCTGACTACTCTGTGGCTGAAGAAATGCTTCCTAACATCCCTTTGACTCATCTGAGTCTTCAGCTTCCAGTTGTGTCCCCTTGTTTCTGTGTTCCCTCTCTGGAACATCCTGTCACTGTCTACCTTGTCGATTCCCCGCAGTATTTTGTATGTCGTTATCATGTCTCCTCTGACCCTTCTTTTCTCCAGTGTTGTTAGTCCTATTTCCCTCAGCCTTTCTTCATAGGACAGACCCCTGAGTTGTGGAACTAACCTTGTCGCAAACCTTTGCACTTTCTCTAGTTTCTTTACGTGCTTGACCAGGTGTGGGTTCCAGACTGGTGCTGCATATTCTAGTATGGGCCTGACGTACACGGTGTACAGTGTCTTGAACGAGTCCTTGTTAAGGTAACGGAACGCTAATC
The DNA here is from genome assembly GCA_009830355.1 of Cherax destructor. Taxonomy (NCBI): domain Eukaryota; kingdom Metazoa; phylum Arthropoda; class Malacostraca; order Decapoda; family Parastacidae; genus Cherax; species Cherax destructor. The sequence goes on along the minus strand of WNWK01020244.1, from coordinate 33,444 downwards.
TTAGGTTTGCCAGTCGCCCATATGCTGCCGCAGTTATCTGGTTGATGTGTGCCTCGGAGACGTGCTTGGCGTTATACTCACCCCAGGGTCTTTCTCCTTTTCCGAGGTTTGTAGCCTTTGTCCGCCTAGCCTGTACTCTGTCAGCGGTCTTCTTTGCCCTTCTCCGATCTTCATGACTTTGCATTTGGTGGGATTGAATTTGAGAAGCCATTTGCTAGACCAGATGTCAAGCTTGTCCAGGTCTGTTTGAAGTCCTGCTTGGTCCTCCTCCGATGTGATTCTCCTCATTAATTTCCCATCATCTGCGAACAGACACACTTCTGAGTCTATCCCATCCGTCATGTCATTTACATATACCAAGAATAACACTGGTCCTAGGACTGACCTCTGCGGTACACCGCTCGTCACAGGTGCCCACTGTGTGTGTGTGTGAGAGAGAGAGAGAGAGAGAGAGAGAGAGAGAGAATGATGAAGATGATAAAAATGGTATTAACAATAATAATAATAAATACTGTAAGTGTAAAACTCCAGGAGCTTCTTCCTCCAAATTTAAAAAAAAAATTAATTGGAAAGGTCAAACAATTCTTAATATGTTACGTTTAGAGAGTATTCACTGCACTAGGGTAAATATCACTAATAAGCATATTTCAGCCCGTAAAAATTAGGGATTACGGTAATGTTAATTCAGTATTATTGATTGAGAAACAATACCGACAAGTTTCGGTAATAGAGAGAGTCAAGTTTTGGACATGCGTCTTACTGGTTACCGGTGTTTAAAGCCCAAGGACTACGCCAGGGTCATTAAGACAGCACGTTACCTTGTCACCACCAGACAAGAATACTTTAATCCCTTAAAGAGGGAGTATAGTAAACTCTAAGCATATATACACCTAGAGAAATACATCGCTCAGTGTATATATTCTGTGTGGGGTCTCATTTATCAAGTCTTTTTTGTAAATACCCTACGTCTGTTGATCCGACAACAGATGGCGAGTGTGTGCCTCTCTCTCAACAATGTTTGCCACTTTCCAAGGCAATTAATTCCAATGTCTACCTGTAGATGATGGGGCGATGCACTTTACTCTCTGAAATACGTGGATCACTACTTCTGGTTTCATATCATTAACATTTAAATACTTTTCACTTACGAATACAGCTCCGCTGATGACAATCATTAAGAATAAAATAATTTACCCAAGGATAGTTATTAATTTGAGGTGCTAATAAATTCTAGTCATGATTGTCTTAACCAGAGATATATATATATATATATATATATATATATATATATATATATATATATATATATATATATATATATATATATATATATATATATATATATGTGCCCTCTTTGCCAAACACTTTGTTGCCAAGATGCAAGTTTCCGATCCAGCAAGAGAACCTCCTTTGTAATCCGAAAAAACTGTGTCAAAGTTGTTAGTGGTGATAATGACATAGGATGACGTGTATCTTCTTATATCCCTGGACCAAGAAAAGGTTGTGGGCTCAGATATGGTGAACCCAAGATTGAAGAGATGTGCAGACCAGCTAGCATCACCTCTAACTCGCATCTCACAGCACTGCCGAGCACAGGGTATATTGTCTTCTTTGTGGAAAGAGGCAATTGTAGTACATATTTACACAAAGAAGAGCAGAGCGGTAATCAGCTACTACAGACCAGTGTCACTTCTGTCATTCACTAGCAAGATTCTTTAGATAATCTCACTTCAGATGACCGTCAACATAGCTTCCGAAAAGGTCAATCCCCTGCTGATCTGCTGATGTTTCCTTTATGTGCGACCAGTCACTGGATGAATCCAAGGTCAGCTATGTAATAGCACTGGACTTGCTGGTGCTTTCGACCGAGCATGACACCAGGGACTCTTGGCAAACTGCAAGCACTAGGAGTCGCCGGGTCTACACTATGCCTCCTCAGTGATTACCTTCAAGGTAGATCTCTAAGCGGAGATCTCAACGGAATAGTCACCAAGACATTCTATTGGTACAAGTGTTCCACAGAAAAGTCTTTGGCCATTGTTATGGAATGTCTACTTCCGTAACCTCCTTCAACTCATCCCAGACTATTGTACTCTGATATTTATCCAAGAGAGGAAATGTCAAATGCTCTAAGTTACATAAATTACCAACTTACAGCTATATCAGCCTGGGGGAAAAATATGACTGGTCACATTTGCTCCTGAGAAAACACCTGTGGATAAAGCTGATATCCTTGGGGTGAAGTCTGACAAAAAAAAAAAAAACTCAAAATTTTTTTTTTTTACTATAATGTAAACGAATATTAAACTTGAAATCAAATAAAAATCCTCAATTTTATGATGTTTTAAGTTTAATGAGAGGAAACTTACCTATATATCGAAGAATTTTCAGAAACATTTTCATTTGTTTTTTTACAATTTTTGGTTTATTGCCATCTTGCCACTTTTATTCTTGAAAAGTATAGTATTATTTTACCTTATTGCATTACTTTTCCTCCTTGATGTTAATGGCTCCTGAATACAAGGACCCGGATTTGAATGCCTCCCGTTTCGCATATTGATCAAAACATCAACTTAAAAGGCTGATACGTGGTATCAAACAATTGGAACGTTTCATGCATTACGTTAGAGTCGACACGACTGTTTTATTCTGTGCAGTAACTTGAAAATGCATCTTCTGGTCTGCTTGAAATGTTTTGTTCTGATGTGTTTTCCTCAAGGGTAAGAATCTCATAATGTTATTAAACTAACTTTTGGGAAATAAATGGAGAATGTCTCAACTCAGAAATAATTCAGGGTTTGACTACTTGATTATCTTAGATTAAATCAGTTTAATGTTCTATAATGCGTTTATAACATGTGTGTCCTCTGAACACCTGTTTTTTGGAACGTATATACACTAGACTTACATAAACTTACTTTCTCTTTTAAAAGTTGGTTAGTTTAGAGGAAAGTTTGAATAGATTTTAGCCTACGTAGGTCCCAGTTTGCAATTTTGGACGTAAGTGGAAAGTATGGCATAGTGTTGGACATGGTTGGCTTCAAGGCTTCCATGTTAATAACGTGATAATGAAACCTCTGAGAGGCTTCAACCTTAATGTACTTGTGCATTTCAAGATGTCCTAATTTGCATTTTTTTACTTAAGACATTTGTATATTTGCTTCCATATGACCTAATAGATGTCACTTCTGATTCCATTCAAATATTCAACTGTAATATTTAACTGCAATATCAACTAGGGATAGAATGATACCAAAATTTTTGCCGATACCAGTAGCCAATATTCGACTTATATTGATGCTTTTCATATATTTTTTGTTTTTAAAATTATAATGAAGATGTTCATTATATAATTGAATTCGTATTGCTCAATAGGTATTCAATAACACAGGAAGGTTAAATATTAAATAGCTTAATTTCTCTGAGATGACAATGTTATTACTCATTACCTGGATTGTAGTGTTAGTTACTGGCTGTCAAAGGCACTTGTCCATAGTGTGTGAGTGTGAGAGAGAGAGAGAGAGAGAGAGAGAGAGAGAGAGAGAGAGAGAGAGAGAGAGAGAGAGAGAGTGAGTGAGTGAGTAACCCTTCACAATCGTGCAGTAGTGTGTCTATCTTGATATTATTAAGCTCATATGTAAAAGTAACGGATGGTATTGGCCGTTTTCCTCCGGTACCTTAAAAATGGCCGATATCCGCCAATATCGATACTTTAGACATTACTATTATCAGCTTTTGCCCCACAGATACGAGGATAGCTTCCTCAGATACGAGGATAGCTTCCTCAGATACGAGGATAGCTTCCTCAGATACGAGGATAGCTTCCTCAGATACGAGGATAGCTTCCTCAGATACGAGGATTGCTTCCTCGGATAAGAGGATTGCTTCCTCGGATACGATGATTGCTTCCTCGGATACGAGGATTGCTTCCTCGGATACGAGGATTGCTTCCTCAGATACGGGGATTGCTTCCTCGGATACGAGGACAGCTTCCTCAGATACGAGGATAGCTTCCACAGATACGAGGATAGCTTCCTCGGATACGAGGATTGCTTCCTCGGATACGAGGATTGCTTCCTCGGATACGGGGATTGCTTCCTCGGATACGAGGATTGCTTCCACAGATACGAGGATAGCTTCCTCGGATACGAGGATTGCTTCCTCGGATACGAGGATTGCTTCCTCGGATACGAGGATTGCTTCCTCGGGTACGAGGATTGCTTCCTCGGATACGAGGATTGCTTCCTCGGATACGAGGATTGCTTCCTCGGATACGAGGATTGCTTCCTCGGATACGAGGATTGCTTCTCGGATACGAGGATTGCTTCCTCGGATACGAGGATTGCTTCCTCGGATACGAGGATTGCTTCCTCGGATACGAGGATTGCTTCCTCGGATACGAGGATTGCTTCCTCGGATACGAGGATTGCTTCCTCGGATACGAGGATTGCTTCCTCGGATACGAGGATTGCTTCCTCGGATACGAGGATTGCTTCCTCGGATACGAGGATTGCTTTCGGATACGAGGATTGCTTCCTCGGATACGAGATTGCTCTCGGATACGAGGATTGCTTCCTCGGATACGAGGATTGCTTCCTCGGATACGAGGATTGCTTCCTCGGATACGAGGATTGCTTCCTCGGATACGAGGATTGCTTCCTCGGATACGAGGATTGCTTCCTCGGATACGAGGATTGCTTCCTCGGATACGAGGATTGCTTCCTCGGATACGAGGATTGCTTCCTCGGATACGAGGATTGCTTCCTCAGATCGAGGTTGCTTCCTCGGATACGAGGATTGCTTCCTCGATCGAGGTTGCTTCCTCGGATACGAGGATTGCTTCCTCGGATACGAGGATTGCTTCCTCGGATACGAGGATTGCTTCTCGATGAGGATTGCTCCTCGGATACGAGGATTGCTTCCTCGGATACGAGGATTGCTTCCTCGGATACGAGGATTGCTTCCTCGGATACGAGGATTGCTTCCTCGGATACGAGGATTGCTTCCTCAGATCGCTCAGCCAGTGAAAATCATCTAGTTAATATTAACTATTAGAGTAATTTATATATCTATATTGTTCATTTTTAATCTCAGGCATTAAGAATGCTGTATACTTTTTCTATTTTTTTTTTTTTTTGTAAAATGGAGATGTGTCATTTAATTCAATTTAATAATAGAGAGAGGTCGCTCAAGTTATGAACTTTAATTGTAGATTTTTAAATTTCCAGCTATTACAATAAAGTAGGATTTTTTTTCCTTTTTCCTTTTTTTTTTAGTATTAAATTAAGATTTTCATGTTTAATGTAACAAACTACTAAATCTTTCATATTCGTAGTTGATTTCTGAATGTTTTCATCAGTTTACTAAAAAAGGAGAACGATTAGGAAATTTAAAGGTTTCTTTATTTTTCAGTTTGTAAACCACACGAGGTAGCTGTAGTTATTAGTGTAATTATAAAAAAGTTAGACAACGGATTACCAATAGCTTAATCAATTCAATAATGGTATTTTTATTAATACGAAGAGAAATCGTCTAATTCATCTTCCAAATATGATAGCAAGTCGGGACCAGGGACTCTCGTGAACAACGCTGTGACATCAAAACTAACAACGCTGTTACATCAAAACTAACACCGCTGTGACATCAAAACTAACAAGCGTAAAATCATTAGACATGTTGATAGTTTGCAATATGTCGATGAGATCAAGATTGTTTTTTAAGTGGACTTCAGAAATGTTGCCAAGCAAAGGAGTTAATATTTTTACCAACCATTTTGAAAAGGCATATGATGTCGATCCTACAGAACTAATAATAGGTCTGGCTTGAAAACCGGGTTAGTGGGTTTTAATCAAACCGGACATGTTAGGGAGAGTCGCAGATCTCGCCGATAACTGTTTAATTAATTCCTCATTATCTCAGTAAGGTTCTAAGTTGTTTATTAAACTTAATATTAACCTGGTCCAATGTTTTTTTTAAGGGGTACGTAAGTGTCCATATCTCCTAATAATATGTTCATTTTCCAGCTATAATCTACCTTGTTCATAATAACTATCATATTTGCTTTGTCAGCTTTCGTAAGGTGAAGTCTAGGATCTTTATTTCATGGTTTCATGGTATGACGTAAATCTTTGAAGACAATTCGGTTCCTAATGTCTGAGCAAAGCGTTTTTAATTGGGGCAACAGTACACAGTCTAAAATTGGGCTCTTATATAAATGCATTAGATTGTCTTAAATGTAGTGCCACACCGAGGAATTAGGGCCTATTTTTCCTGCAGTTTCTGAAGGTTGGACCAGAGTTTGCCTCAGAATTATGTGGGTTGAATAAATGTGGCCGTCTTGTTATTACAGATGCCTCCTGTTACCTATTAAGAATAATCTCCAGTGAATACTAGAAAGGTCTGCCCCCCTAGCATTCAGCCTGTTACTAGGTTTTTGCAACAAGTCAGTATCCTGGTCCAATTATCCGTTATAATTTATCATAAGTTGAATAGTGCTTAAGGATTACTACTGGTAGGCTACTAACTAAACGAAATAAAAATTAAGATGTTTATTAACAATGTTAAAGTTCTCTATGTGGACAATATTAAAGTAAATGAATTTAATATAAATTAGGATATTACTTAGGATATTATCTCCTACACATCTCTCGTATACAGTATTATTGTGCTGAAGGCACATATCATATTTTTATGGCTGTTAAGTACCGTCTGGTATATTGTCAGCAATTATAAACATAATACTAATATATGCAAGTATGTGCTCCAGGTAGCTCGTTATGTCTCAAGACTCGACTTAAACAGTGACTGACTTAACGTCCTCACATAAACTAACTTCTAGACTAAACTGACAATCAGAACAGTTTGCTTGAACTGTAAAACGACCGATTCGCCCAACAGCAATATAACAAGCAGCAGCAACAGTGCGTCAGGAACAAGGAGATAAAATAACGATCCTAACTGGGGCCCTTCAACAAATCCTCCATAAAAGGCATAAAACTCCCTTAATACTGAATCTAAGTTCAGCATAACCAAATCCCCGACTGCGACGGTGCGCAGATGCCAGAACAAATTAGGTGAGAAGTTACAGCTCGGGACCTGAGTTAGTTTCAGTGCGACACAACCTTAGTAAAACATCGAAAATCACTAAGTTCACAGAGTTCCACAGAGTTAAGAGAACAATCTAAACAACGAACTAACAACAAGAGAGCGATAGAGATGTTGCACCAACAAGGGCCAGCAAAGAGAGAGAGAGAGAGAGAGAGAGAGAGAGAGAGAGAGAGAGAGAGAGAGCGAGCGAGCGAGCAAAGGCAGGCAGTCTCCTCACTCAGTTGCATCATGCCACTGGTCACGTGACTCGCCCGGCTACTCCAGCAAGGAACCGGCAATTAAACAAGCGAGGTGCCAACTCACAGGCAGCTACTCAACACTCTCGCACAATAGGGAGCACAGAAAGTGTAAATTGTTACATCCTACCTAACAATATAGCTAAGCAAATAATATAAAGCAAGTAGTTTCCAATTTAGATATTATTGGAAATAACAGCAATATAAAATTATTTGAAAAGATAAAATATACATTATATATAGTATATACATTGTGCCCCAATCAGGGGTCGCAATACCTACCTCTTTAAATGAGTTTATTTTAATGCGCCCCATTTCCTTTACATAACTTTTAGAAGTCTACCCTTTAAATGTTACCATTTTCTCCCTCCCTTTAAATAGACATGCTGTCCCGTGGGTGGCTACCCCATAATTGCCAGTGACTTCTATATCTCAGACAATATATTTGTATGTAAAGTTATTGATATCAGAGCGGAATTTGACCGAATTTTTTATTGCCTCGTTAATTTCGGTTATGCTATTACAATATCAATGCTTGTGAGATTTTTCTAATGCTATAATGTTCATCCTTCTGGCTGTGGGCGCTGGTATGTCTAGAGGCACTTCCTGTACCCTTTCTCTCTCTCTCTCTCTCTCTCTCTCTCTCTCTCTCTCTCTCTCTCTCTCTCTCTCTCTCTCTCCCTCACTCACTCACTCCATTGAAAACTTCCTTTGGGAACGTACTTTCTTGGACATCCTCCTCTTTTCCTGCAATTTTGCAAACTCCTGATGTGTTGATTGCAACACGAAAGGCCTAGAGTTATCATTCCACTCTATCCCCCGTGGTTATCTTGCATATATATATATATATATATATATATATATATATATGTAAGACAACCACTATGAAAAAATAGAGGAATTCCAAGCGCTTTCGTGACTACTCACATTATCAAGGAACTATAAAACAAAACATAACAAGAAGGTGACGTCACGCTACTGTGAGGTGTAGTCTCTTTTACTATGATGTGACTGTGAGGTGTAGTCTTGCCCGTTTAAGCCTTCTTGTTATGTTTTGTTTTATAGTTCCTTGATAATGTGAGTAGTCACGAAAGCGCTTGGAATTCCTCTATTTTTTCATAGTGGTTGTCTTACATATTTTGATATCACCTGTTTACTGTGATCTTTTTGCATATATATATATATATATATATATATATATATATATATATATATATATATATATATATATATATATATATATATATATATATATATATATCTTGTGAAGGCTTACTCAGCCCTGCCAGATCCTAAGTAATAAATGACACAGAGCTTTGACTGATTCTTGGAACTCAAAGCCGTTGTTGGAGGGGGGGTCACAACTGAACATGATTTAAACAGACGAAGGTTTCCACCTCAAAATACTATGTTGAGACCTGTAAGCGACACCCGTCACAGAAGCGCTCTCCAGTGAGCTCAATATCTGGTTCTTGGATGATGGTATCCTAGATGGCACTAGATTATCTCTCCTAGAGGACATCAGAAAAATTAAAGACATAGGAGAGAGCCTGGGCCTATCTTTTAACCCCACCAAATGGGAAATAGGTTCTACCAATCAACAGATGATCCAGAATATTAGTGCTGTTTTACCAGGGGCACGAACCATTGATTCAGCCAACAGTACTCTCCTTGGTGTTCCTCTTGGGTTCAGTGCCATCGATCTGATCCTAGAAAAAAAATCTCAGGCCTCAGGACGATGGAAGGCAGGATGAAAGACATCGATACACATGATGCCTTCTACCTACTCACCAGGTGCCTGTCAATCCCAAAACTTACATACTTCCTGAGATGCTCCCCAGCCTTCAGCAGTCCGAAAGTCAAGGAATATGACTCTCTCCTCAAGACCATGCTGGAGAGTGTATTGAATCTTTCCCTCGAAGATGGACAGTGGTTGCAAGCCTCACTTCCAGTCAGGCTTGGGGGGCTGGGAGTATGCAAATCCTCCCAGATTGCCCTACCATCTTTTCTATCCTCTTAGCATCAAACGAGTTAAGACAAATTCTTCAGGACAACCTCAGTGACAGCAGGAATACGGGACCCTAGCTACGCCAGTTCCATCACTGAATGGGAGACTCTTACTGCTCCAGCACCAAAACCAAGTGCAGCACTGGCCTACAAACAGTCAAGTTGGGATATCCCCATCCCTGAAAAGGTATTTGCAAACATGCTTAGGGCTGCAACATCAGAAAGGGAGACTGCCCGTCTCCAGGCTACGAGTGCACATCACTCTGTGGACTTCCTCCAAACAGTTCCCATTTCGGCAATGGGAACACGCCTTGACCCTAAGACCATCCGTATTCCAGTGGCTCTCTGACTTGCTGCCCCAATTCACATGGAATATACATGTATTTGTGACGATGCGCAAGCCGACCAATATGGTCTACATGGACTTAACTGTTCCAAAGCCAAGGGCTGGCATGCAAGACAGAATGAGGTCAACGACATCATAAAGAGAACCCTTGCTACAGCTGGATGCCCAGCGGAGAGAGAGCCCCGATCACTAGCAGCCAACAATACCAACAACCCAGCAAACCGCCCCAATGGGATCACCATCTATCCTTGGAAGAATGGCAAGTTCTTAGCATGGGACTATACCTGTGTGCCGACGCGGGCTGACACCTACATCCATCACAGTGTTGGGCGACAGGGAGGAGCTGTTGATCACAGGGAGGAGTAAAAGATCGGCAAGTACAGGGATATAAGCCAACAGTATCAATTTGTCCCAGTGGGATCAGAGACCTTGGGATCATGGGGAAAAAATGCCACACGTTTCCTTAAAGAACTGGGTTCCAGAGTCATCGACACCACCAGGGACCCAAGGGCAGCCACTTTCATGTTACAGCGCCTCAGCGTGGCCATTCAGAGGGGATATGCATGCTGCATACTGAGCTCACGTCCCACTTCAGAGGAGCTGGAGGAGATGCATAATCTTTGATATATTGTATCAATGTATTCATGTTTGGGCTTTCTGTCAATGTATCCTGTCTATTAATAAAGTTCACATGTAATATAAAATATAGGGGGTGGTAGGAGAAGAAAATAGTTAAACGGCTCCGGGGAGAACCTTGAGTTTTCCCTGAGGTACGTTTATTGTCTTCTCTGAGGATGAGGGTCCCCAGTAAAGTTCTAGTGGTGGTATCCCCTATATTTTAATATATATATATATATATATATATATATATATATATATATATATATGTGTGTGTGTGTGTGTCGTGCCAAATAGGTAAAATTGGTCAATTAGTAAGAACTCGTATAAAATTAAGCCCTTTATAAAATTTTATCTTATACGTTTATCAAATAAAAGATAAAAAAAAATAGGTAATGGAAGATTGGATACAAGATTGGAGGGAGAAAGTATAGAGGAGGTGAATGTATTCAGTTATTTGCGAGTGGACGTGTCAGCAGATGGGTGTATGAAAGATGAGGTGAATCATAGAATTGATGAGGGGAAAAAAGTGAGTGGTGCACTGAGGAATCTGTGAAGACAAAGAACATTATCCATGGAAGCAAAGAGGAGAATGCGATTAAATAATATCATTGCTTTTATACAGGTGTGAAGCATAAGTGGTAAATGTTGCAACAAGGAGAAGGCTGGAGGCAGTGGAGGTGTGTCTGAGGGCAATGTGTGGTGTGAACATAATGCAGAGAATCCGTAGTTTGGAGATTAGGAGGAGGTGCGGGATTACCAAAACTATTATACAGAGGGCTGAAGAGGGTTTTTTGAGGTGGTTGGGATATGTAGAAAGGTTGGAACATAATAGAATGACTTGGAGAGTGTATAAATCTATTGTGGAAAGAAGACGGGGTAGGGGTCGGGCTACGAAAGGCTGGAGGGAGGGGTAAAGGAGGTTTTGTGTGCGAGGGGCTTGGACTTCCAGCAAGCATGCATGAGTGTGTTAGATTGGAGCGAATGGAGACAAATGGTTTTTAGGACTTGACGTGCTGTTGGAGTGTGAGTAAGGTAACATTTATGAAGGGAGTCAGGGAAACCGGCAGGCCAGACTTGAGTCCTGGAGATGGGAAGTACAGTGTCTGCACTCTGAAGGAGGGGAGTTATTGTTGCAGTTTTTTAACTGTAGTGTGAGCAAGCCTCTGGCATGTTGTATGGCATCTACACACCATCGTATTCGAGGATTTGGTTATGCTGAGCTTAGATTCAGTATTACTAGAGTTTTATGACTTTTATGGAGGATCTGCTGATGGTCACCAGTTAGGGTCGTTATTTTGTCTCCTTGTTCTTGACGCTGTGCTGCTGCTTGTTGACAAGTTTGTTAATAAACTAATCAATATTTATTTCATTAGTTAGTATCCTATCAGTTTCAGTCCTAAAGCACTATTAAAATTTATCATAATTTTAAAGGATAACTGGACCAGAATACTGACTAAGATTTTACAAAAAAACTGAAACAGGCTGAATGCTAGAGGGGCAGACCTTCTAGTATACTCTGGAGATGTCTATACTTTATAGATATCGCCCTTTTTGTAACACTAGCTAAAGATCAAAAGTGGGTTAAGTATGCTGAAATAACGACAATAAAATTGAATACAAAGCGGGTTTATAATTCTAAGGTTTAAAATATGAAAAAAAGCTTTATAATTCCAAGAAAGCTTGTAATATAATTAAGTATAAATGTTTAAATAAAGTTTAGAATATGTACAAAGTTAAAACTGTAACAAAGGTTAAAATACCAGTTAGATATTGAGCTCGACAAAGGATTAGAGTGCCATAAAACGTATTAGCATACGAAAGAGTTTTATGATGTGATTCAGGATAAGAATACAATTAATGTGCGACCAGTACTTAATATACGGGAAAGAAACCATACCACGGGTGGGGTTAGAACCCGCGTTCAGAGTGTTTCAAAACTCCAGACCGTCGTGTTAGCCTCTGGGCCAGCTACCTACAGTAAGGTTTATCCAACTAAGTATAGTTCTACACCATAGGAAGGTTAGCATAGGCACCACTGTGTCCACAAATGCAAGATTTACAGACGAATCTCCCGCTAGCATGTCTGTGACGAACTCTAGCTCATGTCCCCGCAAAGCCGTCAACATGACTCACGAAATCGTAATGACACGATTGCTAGCTGGCCCAGTGGCTAACGCGACGGTCTGGAGTTTTGAGAGACTGATCGCAGGTTCTAACCCCACCCGTGGTATGGTTTGTTTGCATTCGTGTCATTACGATTTCGTGAGTCATGTACCGGAAAGATTTAGAACCCCATTAACGTATAGTATTCGAATAAGATTTAATGGACTAATTGGGTTTTTAATATGAACTATGTATCAAATAGGCAAACACTTTGTCGATGAAAATGTTATATAAAAATTCGTGAAATTGTGTCATTTCATTGAAAAAGCTGAACGTTACATAATGAGAGAGATCTAATTTTTATCACGTAACGAAGTATTCAGAAATCCTGAGTTTAAAATCCACAGATGGCATTTATTTTCCTTTGAATGTATGTCGTTCCTTGGTTTGTGATTTTCGAAAACCTATATAAAAATGGTGGGGATTAATGTCACAGCTGAAAAATGTGAATTCTGATCAAAATATTGATCAGTAACTTTAAAAAGATGAAACGAAAATACGTAACTCCATCTGTTTATCATTTACTGGAAAATAAAGACAGTCTCTCCTTAGTTTGATGGTCATCTTTAAACATAGATTGAAATCATGCTGGCACGAAGATCATGTGTGTTCATGGAATGTGGATGAACCCTGGGAGCTCGAAAATACTGCTACACAGGAATATTTCCCAAAATATTATGCCTGCCAGATTTTGCACCATGTGAAAATAACTTCCTGCTCTTCATTAGTTTCACAGCTGCTAACCAACCATCAAGACAAAGCTCCTTAAAGAGTTCTAGTAAAATATTGAGAATACATAAACCATACCACGGGTGGGGTTCGAACCCGCGGTCAGAGAGTCTCAGAACTCCAGACCGTCGCGTAGCTAGCTTCACAGTGGTATAATTTGTTTGCAATCGTCTCATTACGATTTCGTGAGTCATTGAGAATACATTATATATTAACTAGCCTTCTACTCTTGAAGTTAACAGAAATGTGCGACTGGCTTTACTTATTAGCATTTTTCCCAATACATTCATGAATTAGTGATTTTCATAAGACCAAAGGTATAATATCTATGTCCTCCTGCTACGGTATAAGACTGATGAAGTCTACAGTGAAGGCGAAACATCTCTGGGTAAAGATACTGAGGTGTTGCACATCACTCTTGTTCTTCAATAGGTTTGTCACTGAGGCTTCGATTTACGATAATTCTAAATGTATTTCATATCTGCAGATAAGTAGGATCAAATATTTCAACTGTTTTCACGGAGTTTAAAAGCATTACAGACATTCACTCGCTATTTCGGACAACCTAGATTTAGGGTCCAGCAAATGATTTATAAATATTTACTGACTGAAAATAATTGGAATTATTTTTTTTCCACGCAATTACATAGTATAAAACACAGTTGAGAATCACCAGGAAAACATTCATTAAAAAATCAATGTTCATTTCCTTAGGAGAAACCCTTTCACATTCTCCAAGATATGTTACATTCGCATCTTTATCTTGCCTCCTCTCATTTCCTCATCCCTCCATACTGCTCCCTCCCAACCCCAGCTTTCCCTCCCCCCTCTCCCATACTGCTCCCTCCCAACCCCAGATTTCCCTCCCCCTCTCCCAGCATCTCAACCGATGGTGAATCCAGACGCGCCGTAAACATGCTCAATACCCCAGTAATCTCTGTGTGAGTAGGTTCCCACAGCTGCCGCCCGTCCTCCTGCTGATCACTACCCCCCTTCCCTAGATCCCACCGAACCCACCTTACCCTGCTTATCCATAATTCCTCCATGAAACTATGGCAGTTCTTGGAAGCTCAGGTGGTTTCAGGTAAATCCCGCCGACCAGCACCAGGTGAGGCCAGGAATCTGGAGAGACGGGTCTAGATTCTACAAGGATTACAAGGCTTCCTGGAGTGGCAGTCATCCCCTGCCTGTATCTTCAGGATATATATGGGAAATATACACAACTACTACACGAATATTGTATTAACCAGCATAAATGTTTATCTAATCTATCTACTCATCAATACATATATGTAAACATATATATATATATATATATATATATATATATATATATATATATATATTATATATATAATATGTCGTGCCGATTAGGTAAAACTGGTCAATTAGCAAGAACTCATCTAAAATTAAGTCCTTTCTAAAATTTTCTCTTATACGTTTAAAGATATATTTTTTTCATTTATGTTAATGTAAGAATTTATAATTTTGTACCAAGAGAAACTTTGAAAACCTACCTAACCCTATTACAACAGGCGCAATTTAATTTAGCCTAACCCAACTAAATATATTTTAGATACGTTAACATTAATTTAATAATAAACAAACACAATGAAATATATTTTTTTTCTTAGGTTAAGAATGATTTTTGCGAAATTATTGCATAAAAAGCAAGAAGAGCGTTGGTATTTAAGCCAATATATATATATATATATATATATATATATATATATATATATATTTTATTTTAATATATATATATATATATATATATATATTTTTTTTTTTTTTTTTTTCAACAAGTCGGCCGTCTCTCACCGAGGCAGGGTGATCCAAAAAGAAAGAAAATCCCCAAAAAGAAAATACTTTCATCATCATTCAACACTTTCACCACACACATACATATTCACTGTCTTTGCAGAGGAGCTCAGATACGACAGCTGACAATAGTCCCTCCCAGCTGTCACTATCCCAGACCCTCCTTTAAAGTGCAGGCACTGTACTTCCCATTTCCAGGACTCAAGTCCAACTAAATCAATTAACTGGTTTCCCTGAATCCCTTCACAAAATGTTACCCTGCTCACACTCCAACAGATCGTCAGGTCCCAAAACCATTCGTCTCCATTCACTCCTATCCAACACGCTCACGCATGCGCATATATACGTATATATATATATATATATATATATATATATATATATATATATATATATATATATATATATATATATATATCATGTATATACATGTATATACATGTATATAATATATATATATATATATATATATATATATATATATATATATATATATATATATATATATATATATATATATAGAACCATTTATCTCAATAAAGATACCCAAGTGTTACATATATATCTAATTTACTAAGCATAGTGTTTTTGACATCGTTTTGAGAAACATCTGTTCATATTTTCATTTATATTATTATAGAGAAGTCCGCAATGTAAAGTGTTTAAACTTCAAATCTAAAGGAATCATTAAACATTTTTTAAGTTTGTTCAATCATAAACTTACAATATACAAAAATTCAAGACTATTAATAAATGAACGTACTGTCGGGCAGTTGATTGATCTTGCAGATGTGCAGTTCCTTCTGTTGTATAAAATGTTGAATTATCCAACAGATGTCCGTTTTTTTTTATTATTATTACCAGGTGTTCAGGATTTCCAGCCCTGATCAGTTTTTTCATCTATCCTGTGCACTGGCAGCGACATGTTTTAATAACTACTCACCCGGTTACCCATGCGAGTCATCTAGATTCTCATGTGAAATATATCTGCATACACAGGTGAGTATAGTATCCCGTATAAGTCATCTGTTGACCCACGTACGAAGGTATATTCTCTTGAGGCCCATGTTAGTTATCCAGGGACTTAGATCTGACTAGACTAAGACGACTCATCCACAGACTTAAGTGAAAGAGTTGCAGCTCAGGTCTCAGGATTTTATAACACCTGCCGGGAAAGGATAGAACTATGTAAATACTAGAAACAATTGTTTCCTTGCTGGGATGGAGTCTGCCAGATAAACGCAACATTACAAAGATGAGGAGTAAACGTGAGTGGCACAGCCACAACCAACTTAATGGTTTAGAGAGGAGAAACAAGAGACTGCAAATATTGTTAAAGCAATATCATCAACACGAAGTAAGTGGGAAGAAGGGAAGTAATTTTATCTACGTGACAAAGCTGTTTTCACAACAGTTGTGGCATTTATTTTGATGGAATAATTTCGCTTATTGTTTCCACTATATATAAGTACATAAAGGTTATTTCAACTATTTCTTCCATTTAAGAAAGAATAGCATAAGCAAAAGCTTTAAACTAATAGGGGATTGTTTTAATTAATTTTACCATTTCTAGCTAACGAATCGCTTTTTGTAATATATTAGTTTGTATTAGGGTAATTTATCAATTAATAACTGTAAGAATGTTTGTCAGATATATGTGAACATGGCAACATCTGTTGCATTCAAACAACCATCTGATATGTTAGAGAACTCAAAGATTATTTTGGTCAAGCATTGAAGAATGAAGAACAAGTGTAAACATGATCCCTTGAAAAATACTTTGTAATTGATCGAATAAACCGAATAGGCCAAACTCGCCGATTCAGTTTAATCTGCAGCTCTCCCCCCCCTCACACACACACACACACACACACACACACACACACACACACACACACACACACACACAAACAAACACACACACACACACACGACATAAAATACTGCGAGGAATAGATAAGGTGGACAGAGACAAGATGTTCCAGAGAGGGGACACAGAAACAAGGGGTCACAGTTGGAAGTTGAAGACTCCTATGAGTCAAAAGGATGTTAGGAAGTATTTCTTCAGTCATAGAGTTGTCAGGAAGTGGAATAGCCTAGAAAGTGACGTAGTGGAGGCAGGAACCATACATAGTTTTAAGACGAGGTTTGATAAAGCTCATGGAGCAAGGAGAGAGAGGACCTAGTAGCAATCAGTGAAGAGGCGGGGCCAGGAGCTATGACTCAACCCCTGCAACCACAAATAGGTGAGTACAAATAGGTGAGTACACACACACATACATACACACACACACACACACACACACACACACACACACACACATATATATATATATATATATATATATATATATATATATATATATATATATAATGGTGAGCGAAAATCACAGGACCACCCAATCCTACAAAGATCACGCACCTAGCAGAACTAGGTGTTGTACCGTTATCCGAGGACATACGATGGTGTGTGTGCCTCAGAGCTAATTTTATTCTATTCCCCGTTTGTTGTACTAGCCTCCACAAGCAGTATATATCGTATTGTAACCACGAACGAGTGGTATTGAATCAATAACAACAGTGCGAATAGCCGATCCCATGTCGTTTTGGGCCTCCTCATGGTGAGCGAAAATCACATGACGCTCTAACCCACAGAACCACTGTATATCCTCGGATCAAGGCAAAACATCTAGCTCTGCTGGGTGCTTGAGTCTTGTAGGATTCCGTGGTCCTGTGGGTTAGTGTCATGTGATTTTCGCTCACCACGAGGCAGGCCAAAATGACATGGGTTTGAATCCTCGGCTAGTTGCAGTGTTGTTATTGATTAATATATATATATATATATATATATATATATATATATATATATATATATATATATATATATATATATATATATATATATATATGTGGAGGTGCTACCATCCTTCCAAATGAGTCTGAAACGGAATCCTGTAATGGTTTTACAAACGGTAGGGTTGTTGGTGTCTTGTATACATGCTAGATGACAGGTACATCTTGCTACTTCTCCTTACACTTAGGTCACACTAAACATTCATGAACACGTATATATATTCAAGAGATCTGATTTTTCTTCTATTTTCTTAATAGTTCTTGTTCTTATTTTATTCCCTTTCATTTCCATGGGAAAGTGGAAAAGTGTCTTTCCTCCGTAAGCCATGCTTATCATAAGCGACTAAAATGCTGGGAGCAAGTATCTATAACCTTTTCTCCTGAATAAATTACTAAATTTAAAAAGAAAAACTTGTGTTTTGTTTATTTTTAAGTCACCCTCCCTCGTTGGGTGTTAAAAAGAATATTAGTTGCCAAGCATCAAAGTTAATACGTTTACCAACCATTTGGACAAGTTATATGTCGCTGATCCCACAAGCTAATAATAGATCACACACAAAATCCCGGCTTATGAGTTTTAATTTATTCAGGAGAAAAAGTTACTAGATACTTGCTCCCAGCACTTTAGTCGCTTATGACAAGCATGGCTTACGGAGGAAAGATACTTTTCCACTTCCCCATGGAGATGAAAGGGAATAAAATAAGAACAAGAACTATTAAGAAAAATAAAAGAAAATCAGATGGTCGTGAATACATATACTTGTTCATGAATGTGTAGTGTGACTTAATTGTAAGGCCAAACTTGCCGTATAAGCCGAGTTCCCTTAAAAATTGACTTTTTTTTTTTTTAAGTGATTACAGATTGAAACACTTTTTTTCATTGATATTTATGTAAAAAAAATTCTCACCTAACTTGCCCTAACTTTAGTAAAATAATATTCTCCAAACATTACTAAATATATCATAGATGAGTTTAAATTTATTTAATTTTACAAAAAAATCTAAAAGATATATTTTATTCGTTAAGTTCAGATGTGTTTAAGCAGATTTATTTAATAAACAAATGATCATTCTGCTTATTTGGCAGGGTGGACACCCTGCCTCGGTGGTCACCCTACCTCAGTGGACGCCCTGCCTCGGTGGACGCCCTGCCTCGGTGGACGCCCTGCCTCGGTGGACTCCCTGCCTCAGTGGACACCCTGCCTCGGTGGACACCCTGCCTCGGTGGTCACCCTGCCTCGGTGGACGCCCTGCCTCGGTGGTCACCCTGCCTCGGTGGACACCCTGCCTCGGTGGTCACCCTGCCTCGGTGGTCACCCTGCCTCGGTGGACACCCTGCCTCGGTGGTCACCCGGCCTCGGTGGGATACGGATAATAATAATCTATATTTCTAGCTGACATCAATGACATACTACTACATAGAAAACCCTTTGTTAGGCAGAGCTTTTCGGGCAAATTAGGTTTATTTTGTCTCAGGACGCGACCAACACCAGTCAACTAACACCCAGGTACCTATTTTACTGATAGGTGAACATGGACAGCAGGTATCGATCCCGACCATTAGAGTGTGAGCTGAGCGTCCCCATATGTTTTGTAAGGATATTAAATGAATTCCACTCCAAAGTTTAAGAATATAGTTATCTTCTACAGAACAGGTCTCCTTTAAAAAAAATCCTTCTCATTAGGAAATTCAAAATGCTTTTCATGCATTAAATTCAACTGGTTTTTAAACAATAATATATGCTATATTTCTGTTATAATCTGTGCACAAAGAGAATTGGAAACGAAAATGAAAAAATAATGAACTGTCAATTCACCTTACCACTGTTAAATCATTTTCTTTTGTTTACGAAATAGTTAATTTCGAGTAAATGAATATAGATAATATACCGTGATTCACGAGGTTACTTTGCGACATGGACAGACGCCACGATAGTCGTGAAGGAGGGTAATAGGCGAGAAGACTCTGCCTCTACGTAGCGCTGGGTGTGGTTTCTCAGACAGCAGGGCAAACCTTAGAATTTTGTAGGTGGCGCTTAGTTAAGCACTTCACATGGCCAGAACTGACCATATCTAAGCTCATATAACTTCATTTTCTTATTTAATCTGTTTTTTTTCTGCTCCCAGTATCGGATTAAAAAAGAAGGCAATAGTGAGTGTAACTTTTCTCTCTAACACACCAGCCGTCTATCACCGAGATAGGTTGACCAGGAAAAAATAAAATTTTCACACAATAACTGTCTTGCCAGAGGAGCGACAGTGCTGTAGATAAGATGCTGATTTAAACTGAAATATATCCCCCCTTCCTCTCCTACCTCAAGGGCTCAAGTCTGGCTAAATGGTTTCTCTGAATCCCTTCATAAATGTTACCCTACTCACACTCCAACAATATAAAAAGTCATAAAAAACACTTGTTTCCACACACTCACATCTAACACTCTCACACACGTCTGTTGGACGTCCAAGCCCCCTCACATACAAAACCCATATCCCATCCCTCTATCCCTCACTACAGATTTACACCCTCCAAGCCATCCTATTTGGCTTCAACCTCTCTTTCCAAGACACCTCAATAACCCCTGGAAAATATTTTAGTAACCCCACACTTCCTAATCTCCAAACTGCCTCTAGCCTCGTCCTCGTTGCAGCATTAACAACCAATTCTTCACTCCCATATAAGATTTGGTACAACTATAATCTCGTAAATTTATTTACCTTTTTGCCTATATTGATAATATTCTTTGTCTCCACAGATGCCTCACCCACCTTTTCCATTCGTGAATTCTTTGATTCACCTCTTCTTTCATAGACCCATATGTTGACAAATCCACTCCCAAATATCTGAAGATATTCATTTCCTCCATTTTCTCTTCCTACAATCGAATATCCTATCCTTCATTGCTAATATTTTTTGTTACCCTCATAATCTTGCTTTTTACGATATTCACTTTAAATTTCCCTCTTTTACCCACCCTTCCAAATTTGTCCACCAATTTTTGCAATTTCTCTTCAGAAACATCCACTTTGTATTAGATTCTTTATACTTTAATCTCACACCTCTTCCCAACTCTCTATTATTCACTTATTTTACAATTCCATCATCTACAAATATATTAAATAACCATGACTGAACCTCACTATCCTCATAAAAACTCATAACTGCTTTTATAATCTACCACCTATTCCATACACCTGCAACATCTGCCACATTGGGAGCCTTTGCTTAATCCAAAAATGGAATGAAAATTTCTTTTCCATGATCTAAATATTTTGCTTTTTTGTAAACGCTTGGTCTCCACATTCCCTTTCCTTCTAAAAATCTCCAGGTTCATCTACCATACCCTTTACGTAGTATACGCAAGAGGCTTATTCTTTATAAATTTACTCTGTCTTTTGTCTCCTTTAATTTTATGCAAAAGAACTTTGTACGCTCTCTGCCAATCCCTAGGTACATTTCCCCCCTTCATACATTTATTAAACAAAAGCACCAACCACTTCAGAACTATATCATCCCATCCTCCTTTCATGTTACCCACTGCCTCACACCTTCCCTACATTCACATCTGGCTCTTCCATCTCTCCTAAAACAGATTATACCTCACTGACCAGTGCATAAAATCACTGGCTCCTTCTCTTTATCATGAGTTAACAGCTCCCCAAAATATCCCCTCCATCTTCCCAGTGCCACCAATTCCCGATCTAATAACTGCCTTCTGCTGTTTTTAACTATTAAATCTCGATCCAAAACTTTTTTTCTTATTCTCAGCAAAATTTGTTGACAAAACCTCACCCAGTCTCATTTTTTTCTCTTACGCTCCCACATCCCTCTCTTAATCTCTCTTTTACTCTCCATATATTCCTCCCTCCCCATATCACATCTGCTTTGAAAAAAAAAAACTCTTATGCTAATATTTTCTCTTTCAACTCTCTTTACCTCTTATTAAGTGTTGAACTTGTGTCTTTATTTCACACTTTATCATTAATTTCTTGTCTGTTATTGTACCAATAATTATAGTAATAGTAGTAGCAGTAATTGAAATGGTACTGGTGTTAAAATTAGCATTAATAATAGCATAGTAGTAGCAGTAGTAATAGCAGTTTATTAATTATAGTAGTTGTGATAGTGATAGAAGTAATAATGGTAATAGCAGTGACAGTAGCAGCTTCAACAGCACAATTAGTATTATTAGATATTATATTAGTAGTAATAGTAGTACTTGCAAAAGAATAACAGTAGCCATAGTAAAGTGGTAGTAGTAGCAGTGGTAACATAGTGGTAGCAGCCTCAGTAGAAGTTATTGTAGTTGCAGCAGTGGAGAAAGTCCCCTTATTGAAAATATTTTATATAAATACTTAATTTATTCAATAAATTCTTGTTCGATAAATAGTTTTTTTTTTTAATATATAATGTAAATTTCAATTTCCGGCGACCTGTGTAAGGTCATACCTGATTTTTTTTCATTCTTTATTGTGTCGTTTAAGATTAGGTCGATAAAGTCTGTAATTCTGATATACAAGAAGGTTTGTCGTTGTCCTGAGTATCAATTCGTTCACCGTATAGCCTTTAAGTTTTGGGCCGAATTGCCCTTTGCTCTTTTCTGTGCAAATTTTCGGCGCGCATTTCTTCT
This sequence comes from Cherax destructor, assembly GCA_009830355.1. NCBI lineage: Eukaryota > Metazoa > Arthropoda > Malacostraca > Decapoda > Parastacidae > Cherax > Cherax destructor. Next base: position 10,936 of record WNWK01020244.1, on the reverse strand, counting down.
CAGAAAGTTAAAAAAGACACTTAAGAGTCTATTCACAGGTGGTATGTGGTCTTTAATGCAAAAAAAATGGATCTTCACATCCACTTTCCTTTCTTAAAAACATTCTGTGTTTCCACAGCTTTGATACATGTTTCTCTCACAACTTAATTCTTACTGAAACTCGGTATATTTTAATCTTGGTTTGGGTAAGGTATATTAACCAATATTTACGTATATTTGTCGGAAAATACTGAAATGAACTAAAATGGGTAAATTGTGTCTGGCAGCGAGGGATGGTCCAACTTCTGGTCCCCGAGGTAATGTTTCAAGCCAACTAAAAATCATACAATAACACAGCATTATAAATCTATGAGAACTTCACTGTGCATGACATGGAATTCTAGCGTCAAGTGTAAATTATATCATGAACATAATCTGTTCTGTTCAAGTTTTATTTAGCTATTGAGATGATTTTATTATCAAATCTCTTGTCTCTTTTACAAACTTTCGGCCGACTCCCCATTCTAGCTGCAGCTCTCCTGGTTGAAACACAGATCACTCTTACTTGTTTCATATTCTCTTCATACTTGAAACGTAAATAAAGAGTTACAAACACATTATACTTTTCTTATTAAATCTGTAAAACTGGACAACATATATTCCAACAGCTGGGGCGCTTGTGTCCCGCTAAGTGGTAACAATTGAGGGTAATGTGTGCATCGTAATCCTAGGTGATTAGTATCATTAATTATTCTCCACTTAAGGGTCTATTTTGTGTGACTGTATGTAGATACTTAGTCATATAAAACAGCTGACTCAACTTCTCACTGTAATATATATATATATATATATATATATATATATATATATATATATATATATATATATATATATATATATATATATATGCAAAAAGATCACAGTAAACAGGTGATATCAAAATATGCAAGACAACCACAATGGTTAAATATGAAAGATCGGGACTTGCCTGCCGAATGTCACATTCAGGGTTTTAAATTGTTCCAAGTAGACAGAGAAGTATCGGGAAGGGGGGTGGGGTGGCACTCTGTCCGTGATCATTTAAATTGTTGTATAAAAATGGGTATAAAGTCTGAATTAACACATACAGAGTCTGTCTGGATAGAATTTTCAGAGGGGCATGAAAAATTGATTTTAGGTGTGATATACCGTCCCCCAAACTTAGATAGGGACCAAGGGAGACTACTATGGGAGGAAATTGTTAAGGCCACAATGCACGATAACGTAGTTATTCTGGGTGACTTCAACTTTAGTCAAATTGATTGGAATTTTTTGACTGGGAATTTAGAATCTAACGATTTCTTAGAAGTAGTTCAAGATTGTTTTTGAAGCAGTTTGTGACAGAACCTACAAGGGAAATAATCTGCTTGACTTAGTTCTGGCAAACAAGGAAACCCTTGTTAATAATTTAGAAATTACAGAGGAACTCGGCGCAAGCGACCACAAATCAATTACCTTTGGCATTGAATGGAAGTTTCATAGTAGGAATAACTCAGTAACGGTCCCATATTTTCGCTTAGCAGATTACAATGGACTTAGAGAACACTTATCATCTGTGGACTGGGGTAATGAAGAGAGCTATCAATATGACAGTTTTCTGAACACTATACATGCTGCCCAAAGAACATTTATCCCATATAAAGAAATTAGATCGAATAGAAATGACCCAAAATGGATGAATAATAGGCTCAAATATCTTTTAGGGCAGAAGAAAGGAATTTATAGGCGTATCAAAAGAGGTGAGGGTCATCTTACGAATCAGTATATTGACATTAAGAGAGACGTTAAAAAGGGGATAAGAAAAGCTAAGCGGGACTACGAAATTAAAGTTGCTAGGGATTCGAAAACTAACCCAAAAAATTTTTCCAGGTGTATAGAACAAAAGTTAGAGATAAGATAGGTCCCCTTAAAAATAATTATGGGTATCTTACTGACAAAGAGAATGAAATGTGCTCTATTTTTAATAATTATTTTCTCTCGGTTTTCACTCAGGAAGACACTAATAATATCCCAAGAATTAGGTATTTTAGTGGGCCTGAAGAAGATAAATTATGTAGTATCACAGTCACTAGCGAAATGGTTATCAAACAGATAAACCGTTTGAAGCAAAATAAATCGCCAGGCCCTGATGAGCTTTTTTCAAGGGTTCTTAAGGAATGCAAAATTGAACTCTGTGAACCCTTAACTAACATTTTTAACCTATCTCTTCAAACAGGTGTAGTGTCTGATACGTGGAAGATGGCTAATGTAATTCCTATTTTTAAAGCAGGGGACAAGTCGTTACCATGGAAAAATAAACACATAAGCAGTATAATGTGATCCTTTATTGACAACGTTTCGCCCACGCAGTGCGCTTTATCGAGTCACAGACAGATCTACCTGGAAAATGAGCAACATGGAGATATATATATAGGGTACAGTCAGGTGGAGAATGCTGGGTCAGGTGGAGAAAGCTGCATGTGAGTCTTAAAAGTAGTGTGATAGTTAAAAACATAGTGTGACTTAAAGGACCTGCAGTGTACCATTCTTGAGTTCTAGGTGGGATAGCGTTGAAGAAGTTTCTTGGCAATAGGTTCAGCTATGTTGTAGAAGCCGTTGTTCTGGTTGAAGTTGTTGGATATACAGATGAGTGATGATTCTAGGATTCTTCGGTATTGCGTGTTGTCTTCTCTGGCGATGAGTCTTGCGTTTCTGTAGTTGATTAAATGGTTGTGTAAATTTCGGTGTTGAACACAGGCATTTCTTGAGTCGTCAGATCTGCCTGCGTACTGGTGTTCTGAAATGCGTGTTTGTAGGTCTCTGGATGTTTCGCCAACGTATAATTTGCTGCAGCCATTACAAGGGATTGTGTATACCCTGCCGTGGATTGAAGCTTTTCCTGTCTGTTACTGGTAATGTCCTTAATGGTGGTGGATGTGGAGGTGGATACTCGGAATGAGGTCTTAGAAAAATGTTGGAAACTTGTTTGGAAATGGAGTTGGTGGGAAGGACTATGTATCTCTTCTCAGCAGTGTCTTCTCTGGGTGTGTTGAAGATGTTTAATGCCCGTCGTCTGCAGTCTCTAATGAAGTGACGAGGATAGTGAAGTTTGGAAAAACTTGTTCAATGAGGGAGCATTCTTCTTCAAGGAACTCACTGCTGCAGATTCTGAGTGCGCGCAGGAAAAAGCCTATAATTACACCACGTTTAATTTTGGTGTCGTGGTGAGAGTAGAAGTGGAGAAGATCGTGTTGATTGGTAGGTTTTCGATAGACTTTAAAACGAAGTTCATGGTCAGCTTTGCAGAGAAGAACATCAAGGAAAGGAAGAGTGTTGTCGACTTCTTCTTCTAGTGTTAACTGGATTGATGGCTCAACCTGGTTGAGTTCGTGTTGGAGAGCTTGAACGTTGAAGCGTCTGGGAGTTATGATGAGAATGTCGTCAACATAACGAAGCCAGGTGACAGAAGAGGGAATAATAGTGGAAAATCGCTCGGCTTCCAAATGTTCCATATATAGGTTCGCAAGGACGGCACTAAGTGGCGATCCCATGGGTAGTCCAAAAGTTTGCTGAAAGAGTTGGTTTTCGAAAGAGAAACATGTAAAGCCCACACATAGTTCAACAAGGTCGATGAAATCGCTGGCTGGAAGAGGAAGATCAAGCGAGTCGTCAATTTTCCTGCGCAAGAGATCGATAGCTTGTGTAGTAGGTACTTTGGTGAATAGGGATGTTACATCAAGGCTGGAGAGTTACTTGTTTCTGATGTTGATGTTGCGAATGCGATTGAGGTGGTCACCAGAGTGTTTGAGATGTGCTGGACTGATGGTGCCCAAAAGTTTGGAGAGGTGTTTCTTAAGAATTTTAATATCAAAGTTGTATTTAAAAATCTTGATACAGTAAAAAGACTTTTGATAAAAAATTCCCCCCAAAATGCTGACGGATGTGTGTATAAGATTCCCTGTAAAATATGCGATAAAGTTTATTATGGTCAAACTGGTAAAAGTCTTGAACTAAGATTAAAACAACATAAATATAGCATTAGAACTGGACAAGATTCAAATGCTCTATTTATTCATGTGAGAGACTTTAACCATCCAATTGATTTTCAAAATGCTGAGAAGGTTGTATCAAGCAAGTCCATGGTTGAGAGGAATATAATAGAATCATGTTTCATTAAAAGCAGTTTTGAAAATAATATGAATATTTATTTTGGTTTATATAAATTGGATTCATTTATAATTAATAAAATTTGGGAAGAATTTAATGATAAATTGGACTAATCTTAATTCTTGGGAAGAGTTTCAGGTCCTTTCTTATGTTCCTCTTCACAGAGTCGTGAGATGTTACGCTACTGTGAGGTGTTGTCTTTGTTAGTGTGATGTGACTGTGAGGTGTATTCTGCCTCTTTATAAGCCTTCTTCTCACGTTTCCTTTTATAGTTCCTTGATAATGTGAGTAGTCACGAAAGCGCTTGGAATTCTTCTATTTTTTCATAGTGGTTGCCTTGCATATATATATATATATATATATATATATATATATATATATATATATATATATAATATGAATGAAACCACGAAACAAGTGGTTTTGAATCATTAGTTCTTCATGCGCTTATATTCATACAAGATAATATTTTCATGTGTTTCTGTGATCCTTAGATAATGTATCCTCGACTACTGATATATTAGTGAGTGCATTTCATGGAGAACGTTTAATAAGTTAGGGGTCTGGCTACTTTAATGTTACGTAGACCAAAGTATTTGGGGTTACAACTGACACAGAGACTTCCAAGACGCTTTGTTTTCACTCTAACTTGTCAATTTCTTGAATAATAACCTTGACTTTATAGAATAAGTTTTGCTTGAATAATTGTACAGTAAGTGGAATCTCACCTTTTAATCAATATACTCTCCTCAGAATAAACTTTTCATGAAGCTTTCTTTTATAGTACAAACAAATGAAGCTCCTTAACTTTTAGATAGAGCAAAGCTTCTCTCTCCACTACTGAGCTCTTCTTTCAAACTCTGGTTGAATCCTTCAATCTTTCTCCAAGTATAGAAAATATTAGTATTATGGAAGGGAATCCATATTTTTTTTCATTAGGTTATTTAATTTTTAATATTCTTTTACCGCTGCCCCTTAAGTGGGTTGCCATGATACTGGTGAAGGATTCTGATAATGGTGAAGGGTTCTGATAATGGTGAAGGGTTCTGATAATGGTGAAGGGTTCTGATAATGGTGAAGGGTTCTGATAATGGTGAAGGGTTCTGATAATGGTGAAGGATTCTGATAATGATGAAGGGTTCTAATAATGGTGAAGGGTTCTGATAACGGTGAAGGGTTCTGATAATGGTGAAGGGTTCTGAAAATGGTGAAGGGTTCTGAAAATGGTGAAGGGTTCTGATAGCAGTGAAGGGTTCTGATAACGATGAAGGGTTCTGATAACGGTGAAGGGTTCTGATAACGGTGAAGGGTTCTGATAACGGTGAAGGGTTCTAATAATAGTAAAGGGTTCTAATAACGGTGAAGGGTTCTGATAACGGTGAAGGGTTCTGATAACGGTGAAGGGTTCTGATAACGGTGAAGGGTTCTGATAACGATGAAGGGTTCTGATAACGATGAAGGGTTCTGATAACGGTGAAGGGTTCTGATAACGGTGAAGGGTTCTGATACTTGGATAAAAATTAATTAGCTCTTATTAACCATATATTGTATGACTCCATTAGAGTATTTATCTATTAATATAATAGCAATAACAATAAAGAATAATAATAATAACGAAAACTATGGAAACAGACAACAAAATAAACACCAGCGTTTTTCACACGATATTTGTGGCCAACTCTGGGACATTCTATTGAAAAAAGAAATTGTGACCACCAGTCGCTGAATAAAAACAACAAAAAATGTTCTTTTATTTGTTTAACATTTTAAACAGAACGTTTACAAATTTTTTATACCACAACGTTTAAAATGCTGATAATATGGGCAACTTTTTTTTTCCCCGATTAAACGTCATAGAAATAACTAATAGTTAAACAGACTAGTAATAAAATGCTTACAGATTCTTCTTGTAACTTACTTCGTGACGTATTCATATGGTAACATATTTATTTCCTGCTCTTCTTACATAGCTAAGGCCTAAGGATAAACATCATGAGTTGGATTTTCTGTCAGCTCACCAGCAGTGAAGGACTGAGGAGCTTGAGCTTGATTCATCTTATGAAATAGGTGAAAGTTTTGGGGATGGGGGGGGGGGGTTAAATTATTTAGGGGAAATTTTATTGGATTTTTTGTAGTAACCGGAATATGTCTTCTCTTGTCAGCTTTATAGGTACCAGAATCCAGTACTGTTTGTAGACACCAGGTACCAGAATCCAGTAGTTTGTAGACACCAGGTACAAGTAGTTAAATTAGACACATATGCAACACTTGGGTATCTTTATTGAGGAAACGTTTCGCCACACAGTGGCTTCATCAGTCCAATACAAAGAAGAAAGTAGTAATAAGAGGAGGAGTTTGAGGTAATCAGTCCCTCGGCCTGGAGTCGATGTGTTCAGTCCATCAATCTTAAAGTAAATACAGCATAAGGCAAATAGAAGTTGCTTATATACTGTAGACAGGTGAGATGAAGCAGGAGGAGGCGGGGTCATAGTGGTATCATCCACTAGTCGAAGTAAGTCCTTGTCCAAAGGTTTGGACAAATGTTGAAGAATCCGTTTGTATCAAGATCCCAAGAAGTTGCTGTGTCAGACAGGATGTAGATGAATGGTTCAGAGAACCGACAAGTTGTTAAATTAGACACATATGCAACACTTGGGTATCTTTATTGAGGAAACGTTTCGCCACACAGTGGCTTCATCAGTCCAATACAAAGAAGAAAGTAGTAAAAGGAGGAGGAGTTTGAGGTAATCAGTATATAAGCAACTTCTATTTGCCTTATGCTGTATTTACTTTAAGATTGATGGACTGAACACATCGACTCCAGGCCGAGGGACTGATTACCTCAAACTCCTCCTCTTATTACTACTTTCTTCTTTGTATGGACTGATGAAGCCACTGTGTGGCGAAACGTTTCCTCAATAAAGATACCCAAGTGTTGCATATGTGTCTAATTTAACAACTTGTCGGTTCTCTGAACCATTCATCTACAGGTACAAGTAACATGCACTGTTTGTAGACACATGGTACCAGAATCCAGTACTGTTTGTAGACAGTGCTGAAGCATTTTCCTCTAAGGAAGAGTTGCGTTGATTTTATGTTGCATAAGTTGCAACGTGCTAGTTTTATTGATCAAGTTAGTATACGTTAAATAACTTTTGGTATGTCTATTCTGATCAGAAATAAGTCAGTGTTTGACCATCTTGGGTCATCCTTGGTTAAATCTACATAATGCAGTTGCGCTACGCTGATTCACTGTGCTTAAATTTGTTGTACTGTCTGAGGTCCGTTGTTCTGTTACTGTAGTCCGATGTTCTTGTTCTGTTACTGTGAACCGTTGTTCTTTTACCTGAATCCTTTTCCTGTGTTTGACTTCAATTACAATTTGCTACCACAGGATCCATGTGCTGTTTCTTATTCTATTATTCTGTGTTGGTTGTTACTGACGACTGTTGTGACGCATGTCTGTTCCTGAGGTACCTTGTCCTGGGACATGAATTTGTCCTGTGGTTGAAGTTCTTTGTGGTGTTCCTAATGTCTGTTGTACTGTGTCTGACATCCAGTGTTCTTTTTCTATAATCTTCTGTGGCGTCTTTGGTTCTCTGTATTGTATCCATAGTTTGCCATGCTGTGAATGAGATATGTTATACAGTATGTGAGGTCCGACATGTCGTGCGAGTCCGTTGCTCTGATCCTGAGGATCAGTTTGCTGTGTTGTGAAGGTCAGTTGTGCTGTTCTAAGATCAGCTGTGCAGAATTTAAGGAATTTAGTGCTGTATCCAACGTCCGTTGTGTTGTCTTTCAGGTATGTTGTTGTCTGAGAACGGTTGTGAAATCTGAAGTACGTTGTGCTGCCTCTATGGTCAGTTGTGTTTATAGTCGTTTTGTGTTTATGGTCAGTAGTGCTGTGTCTAAGGTCCATTGTGCTTTTATGCGGTCTTTTGTGTTGTTTATAAGGTCTGTTGTATTGTGTCTTAGGTTCGTATTATTCCCCAGCACATAACTCCGCTATAACCCCGACACCTAATTTCCTTTTATTCAACTCTCCAACACCAAGGAAATCCGCTCCACAGGTAATATATTAATTTTAGTTAACGGAACCTGAGCCCTTTAATTGGAAGGTGAGAGAGAACCAATTAGGCGCCTCCGGAGTCTCTATTACCTATGTATGTATCAGCAACGTGTTTGCCGCTAATTGGCGCTTGTCTGGGTGCGCTAATTTCCCAAGCAGCTTGAAGCTTGTTCAGTAATGCTCCATTATCGGTATATGTGTAGCAGATTAATGAAACAGTAACCTTATATCTCTTAAGTGAAGATATATTTCTATTAAGCCGTTGGGAATATTCTTGAATAATGCATATATATTATGTATGGATGAATTTAAAAAAAAATATTGGTGATCAACTTTGATAAATTACGTGTTATATACCTATAATATACAATATATATATATATATATATATATATAATGTCGTGCCAAATAGGTAAAACTTGCGAATAAGGCAAGCGAAAATTTGTGTGGGCAAGAGCAATTTAATTTAGCCAAATCCAATTAAATATATTTTAGATAAGTTTATAATAATTTAATAATAAGCAAACACACTGAAATATATTTTTTCGTTAGGTTCACAATGATTTTTGAGAAATTATTGCATACACAAACTTTCGCTTGCCTTATTCGGCAAGAAGAGCGTTGCTCTTTAAGCCATATATATATATATATATATATATATATATATATATATATATATATATATATATATATATATATATATATATATATATATATATATATATATATATATATATATATATAATATAAGATGGGTCCACCTCTGGTGTACATTGTGGGACCCATAACCTAGGAGAAGTGGATAAAAAGGCTTCATGGAAGAATATTTAGATTTCTTTCTGAAGCCATTTGAATATTCTACTTCCCCTACCACCCCATCTTTTGATTAGCTATAAACTTTATTTCAAGACAAAATACATTGACAAGAATACAATAGGAGTAAAACAACATAGACAACAACTCAGAGCTATATGCAAATACTTCGTCCAGCTCCCCGGCAGTGGGCCGCGTGCCCAAAATGCTGCAGGCATTTTCCCTCTGGATCGCAACACTGAGTCTCTGAAAGAGGAAGCTTGTCGCCCTGTGGTCCCTGGTTTCTATGATGAGTTTTTCACCCAGCTCTTTGAGAAACTTTAGAGCAAACTTGCCCAATGCTCCAAGGGTCTCCGACCCTATTGGGATGAAGATATAGCAAGGGGGAAGGCCTTCATATTTGCGAGTCTTCTGGGTCTCCCTGTGGCTGGCAGCTCCACCCCCTTCAGCTACGGAGTATGGCAAGTAGGTGTCTGCCCTTGTGGCAGCACAGGTGTAATCCCAAGCAATCTGCTTACCATCCTTCCAGGGTAGCATAGTGGTTCCATCAGGACGCTTTTGACTTCCATCAGACCTATGCACTTGGGGTTCCCGTTGAGCTGGGCAACGGGCTGTGGCAAGGCTTCTCTTTATGATGTCATTGACCTCCTCATGTCTAGCATACTTCCCTTCTGATGTGTGACACACGAGACCATGAAGTCCGAATTGATCAGCCGTCGCCCTGCCGCAAATACACCTATGTTCGGTGAGTATGGGGGCGGGTAGGCGAAGCGCAACACCAATCCGAATGGCCTGTGGGTCGAGTCGAGTCCCCAGAGAGGAATTGGGAACAGCTAGAAGGAAATCTCCTGAGTGTGGTGCCTTCACCGCTTGGAGACGAGCTTTGTCCTTTCCTGAAGCGTTGGTGAGCATTGTGTTGGCTATTTTTACCATGATCGGTTTGTCCCAGTGGGACTGTTTGTGATCTTTAGGAGGAGCTGGTCTACTGGGGGAGTCTGACAGGATGCCCCACTGCGCGGCTGCTTCAATGAACTTGGGGTATATATATATATATATATATATGTCGTGCCGATTAGGTAAAACTGGTCAATTAGCAAGAACTCATCTAAAATTAAGTCCTTTCTAAAATTTTCTCTTATACGTTTAAAAATATATTTTTTTCATTTATGTTAATGTAAAAATTAATATTTTGTACCAAGAAAAACTGAAAACCTACCTAACCTTATTACAACAAGCGCAATTTAATTTAGCCTAACCCAACTAAATATATTTTAGATACGTTAACATTAATTTAATAATAAACAAACACAATGAAATATATTTTTTTCGTTATGTTCAGAATGATTTTGGCGAAATTATTGCATACACAAATTTTCACTTGTCTTATATGGCAAGGTGAGCGTTGCTATTTAAGCCAAAATAGCAAGTTTGACCTAATCATTTAGAGCACGATTCCTACACCGGCACCCGCACTGGCAAGACGTAGCTGCTCCTGAATTTGCTTCGTTCAGTTGCCTTGCGATCCCCGTGCTGGGAGAGGCTTTTTACCTCTTATGAGGTTTTTTTCCTCCTCAAAAATCCTGCTAACCTGCTTGTGGTACCTGCTGAGCGCAACAAGGACATTAACACCGGGAACAGTGCGTCGTTGGTGGTCTTCCCAAGGGAAGAACTCCGTCCTCTGCACTCCTGCTGCTGTGTCCGGCTAACCATCACTGCCCAAGGTGTTCACCTTGCTAATCTTTCAAAGCATCACCTCGACACCTCTGCACATAGTGCATGTGTATCCATTGGCTTACAGTTATTTCCTCGCTTCTAGAGTCGGTGTTAACAGCATCTCTGATTTTTTGGACAGCTTTTTTAAACAATATCTTTTTTGGTGTGACACGATTT
>WNWK01020243.1:30000-36230 GCA_009830355.1 Cherax destructor | reverse complement strand
TAATGATTCTGGTTAAATGTAATAGGTGCATATAATTGTATGCACATAGTGGTTGGCGGGGATAGGGACTTTATTACTTTAATTGTTTTACTGGAGATTGATTATCTGTATGTTTTGTATTGATTTTTGTAATTATTTGCATTAGTGATTGCGGTCACAGTTATTTATGGATATGTTTTTGTAATTCTGTTTAAAACCAATAAAATGTAAAAAAAAAAAATTCACTCTCCGTCGACATCAAATTAGGAGGCAACTTTTTTTTTGAAAGATTAAAGATACACCACTGAGGTTTTACCAAAGCCAATCCAGATTGTTGGGATAGGTTCAATAACTTAAGTCAAAGGGCAAGTGAATATGCCCCTTCTTCCTACAATCTGACTCTCGTCACCATTCACAAGCGTTGAAAATTTGAATCCGATTGGATGAGGCATTCCTGAGTTACGAGCTAAATAAAAGCCGAAAGTGTTTGAAAAAAACACATTTCAGGCAACTTCGTAGGATCGCTCTTCGGGGATTCGTAATAAAATAACCTGGTGAAAGTGACAGTGTTGCTCATGCTTTTCCTCTTGAAAAATTTATCACCTCGTAAATAACTGGGCTAAAATGTCCAAGCATGAAAATCTCTCGTCTCTTATTAGAATAAACCTGGACTGTGTTTCTGACTAATGATTGAAATTCATTTAACGAACCAAAATGCTGAATAGAGCGATTGCCCCTGCACTGTGTTTGAGTTAGACATTGCATTAAACAATGGTCGATCAACAGCCCCTGGAGAGGATGGTATAAATTTCAATAGCATCAGAATTTTAAGACAAGCACTTGATAACCCATTTTAATCATCGTATAATAGCTATACCAAAGATATTCATCCATTTTCCTGGACCAGTAATCTCATTGTGCCTATTCAGTGCAGCATCACTATTCAGTGCTGCTGCACTGATATTATACTATTTAATTGACTATACTACAGAATTAGACACCAACTCACCTCCTCTCCGTGGTTTACTGAAAGGTAAAAGTATGCAGGTTTAACTAACTTTCTCACTGCACACTTTTCTACAAGTTTTGCCACATTTCTTTAATTATAATTTCCATTTAATATTTGCAAACTGAACAAGCCTTAGCGAGCATAGGTTGCGTAAGTTATCTATCAAATACAAATAATTACCTTGGTTCTTTTCAAGGATTTACAAGTGACACTGAAGAAATGTCCCTAGGTCCACACCACAAGGAAAATTTCTCAGTCCCATGCTATGTAATGCATTAATTAGTGCTCTTCCTACTTTACCAAAACATGTAGCCATAAACTATGCAGATGACATCATGATCCATGCAACAGTTCATAAGAAAATGAGTACCATTCTTAATGGAGTTCAGGTAATAAATAATCGACTAGTCCAAATTATATCTTCAAATTAAGACTAAAGTTATTAAGAAGCAAACCAAATCCCCCACCCATCTGTTTGCAGGGTGAAAATATCAGCAAGTTAAAAATTAAAGATATTTTGTTGTACCGTACCCATCGCTATACAAGCCATACCGCTACTAAAATGCTGAGACAGTCTAAGTACTCTCAGAACTGACGAGTAAGGTATGTCCAGCAGCTGTGAATGTTTATTGGAACATTTCGCCTACACGGTAGGCTTCTTCAGTCACATACAGAGGAGAATAAATTTAGGGGCAGCAGCAGTAGTGGCGAGGGGAAGATGATGTGATCAATGCATGAACCTTGAATTTTTATTTTGGAGTGGTCACTTCCTAGCCTAGAGTACAGTAAAACTCCATAGTCTGAAATAATGTGAAGCTGAAGCATGAGAATGAGGCCTCATACTGCCAAATGTGAGGCGTGCCCACTATCAAAAGCAAGAATTTAAGAACTGAGGAGCACTGCAGAAAGCCAACTGGCTCCTGCTAAGCATATCTCTCTCGAATCCAACTCTTCTCACTCGTAATAAAGTTGTGCAAGATGTCCTCTGAATAAAGATAGCTTTTTGCTTCTACTAGTGGGCATCGCCGCCTACGTCGTCTTAGAAACTTTACACACCTCACCTTTGCCAGTACCTAAAACTCCACTATTATGCCTCTGCTTCATATTATTGCTGACTCTGGAGACGAACTCTTCTCCGTGCTGAGGGACTGACCACTTAAAAAACTACTACAGTACTTCAAGGTTAGTAAGTTAATCACATCGTTCCCTTGCCACTCTCCTATGTCTCCAAATTGATTCTCCTCTTTATCTGATAAATGGTTTTGAAAACCGACAAATTGAAGAATTGAGACACTTATGCAACATATGGGAATCTTTATTGAAGAAACGTTTCGCCACACAGTGGCTTCATCAGTCCAATACAAAGCAGGAAGATATAATAAGGAGAGGAGTTTGAGGTAATCAGTCCCTCAGCCTGGAATCGATGTGTTCAGTCCATCACTCTTGTAGGTAGTACAACATAGGGCCAGAGAAGTGGCTGATGTACTTGAGTCGATGTAATCAGTCCATCAATCTTGGACAAAGGTTGGATAAGTGTTATACAACCTTTGGACGAAGACCTTCTTACACAAGTGGATGGTCCCACTGTGATCCCGCCTCCTCCTGCTTCCACTCACCTGACTACAGTATATAAGCCACGGAACGGAAATTGAGTTTGAGAAGTGTTAGGTATTTGAATGCGCAAACTTCGTCCAGAAATTCTGGTCTACACAAAACGCTTATTTAGATTGCACATACAAAACCCTTAAGTTAAAATTAAAATTCGTTTTTATTAGTACATTTTCTGTAGACTTTAAAACTAAAGGAATTACTGACCTTGTTTGAGAGGACGCCGAGGAGTGAGAATTTGTCGATATTCTCTTCTAAAAATAACCGAATTGTCGGCTTATGTTCATTAATCATTCTTTGTAGCTCATGAACATTTAGCGACTGTTGGTAAGGAGGACATCGACCACATAACATCCATGTGGCGTTGTTGGGGATTACGCTATTGAACTGTATGTAAATTTAAATAGGATTGAAGCAATCGTTAAGAGGGATGGACAATTCATCCGTTCCAGCAAATTCAACCTTCTTACTAATTTAAAATACGCGTCCAAATTTTTGTCTACAGCATTGACACGAAACAACGGAGTTACCTACAATGACTACACTAAACCTAATATCATGCACATAGAAAATGTCAACACACATGTTTACACTATTACCTGCAAGGGACGCGAAAAGTATACAGTGCAGCAACCTTCCGCAATTTCAAAGCACCTGAACAAATATTTATGCCACCAGCTGCGACAACCTGAACAACCCCTGCGTTCAGTATTGAAATACCACAAATCACCTTTTCAAATCATGAATTCCCATTTGATTTCTTCACAACCAGACGCACAAAGGCACAAGTTCATAAAATCATGAAAGCAGCCCTTAAAATCTATTTAAAAGACTTTAAAAAAAGTGAACCTTTGTCTCAAATTCTAGCATGAACGCCACTTCAAACATTGCCATCATTTGAAGCAGGTACTTCCCTATTGTAGTATTGATCAATAACAACACTGCGACTAGCCAAGGAGTCGAACCCATGCTGCTTTGGCCCTCCTCATGATAAGCGAAAGACAAATGATGCTCTGGTCCACAGGACCACACAATTCTCAAGAATGACGCATAAAGCCAAGCTATTTGTTGTACCCGTCATACGAGAACATACAGTGGTGTGGATGCCTCTAAGCTAATTTCATTCTACTCCATGTTTGGTGTACTATCCCAACGAGCAGTATTTTATATTATTGTACCTACGAACGAGTGGTATTGATCAATAACAACACTGCGACTAACCAAGGAGTCGAACCCATGCTGCTTTGGCTCGCCTCATGGTGAGCGAAAGACAAGACGCTCTAGTCCACGGGACCACATGATTCTCAAGAATGACGCATCCAGCCGCGGGCCAAACCAGCATGGGTTCGACTCCTTGGCTAGTGTTGTTATTGAGATATACGTGTATATATATATATATAATGGGGTTCACCTCTGGTGTAAATTGTGGGACCCATAGCCTCGGAGAAGTGGATAAAAAGGCTTCAAGGAAGAATATTTGTATTTCTTCCTGAAGTCGTTTGAATATTCAACTTCCTCTACCACCCCATCATTTCATTCTTTTTTACCAATAGGTATATAACATAATATGGTACAGAAGATTTAAGAGATACATTGTTGATATAAAGATGGCATATACAGTACATGAGGTATGCGAGATACATGTCTAGTACATATTGTTACATGTTTGTCACTGATTATAATGCGAAAATCTCATCCAACTCCTCAGAGCTGGGGTGTGTGCCCAAATTACAGCAGGCATTACCCCTCTGAACAGCAGCTCTGAGTCGCTGGAACAGAAAACTAGCTGCCCTGGGATCCCTAGTTACACTGATGAGTCTTTTGCCTAGCTCCATAAGGAACTTAGATGCTCTCTTTCCCCATGAGCCAATGGTCTCAGAGCCTATGGGAACAAACATATAATGATGGGCAAGTTCTCCATATTTTCTAGAATTTTGGGACTCCCTGAAGCTATCGGCTTCCCCTCCTTCCTCCCTAGTGTATTGGAGATAGGAATCAGCCAAGGTAGATGCACATGTGCAGTCCCACACCACCTGCTTGCCGTCTGTCCAGGATTGAAGGGTGATGCTATTTGGATGTTTCTAGCTGCCATCAGATCTGCATAGATGGGGTGGCTCCCTTACTGCTGGGCATCCGACTGTTCTGAGGCTCCTCTTGATAATGTTATTAACCTCATGTCTTGCAATCTTTCCCTCAGATTTACAGCACACAAGACCATGGTACCCGAATCGATATTGCTGCTTCACTGCCACAAACACACCTGTGTTCAGAGAGAATAGGGGCGGCAAGTCGAAGGGCAATACCAATGTGGATGGTCTGTAGGTCGAGGCGTGTGCCAAGACTGGAGTTGGGAACAGCCAACAGAAAGTCCCCTGCATGAGGAGCTCTCACTGCCAGGAGGCGGGCTGTATCCTTCCCTGACACACACTGAAGCATTGAGGCTATATTCTCCATTATTGGCCCATCCCAGTGAGACTGTTTGTAGTTGTTGGGGGGAGCAGGTCTGGTTTCAGAGCCCGTTAGATTATCCCAGATCCTGGCTCCATCAATGAATTTTTGGTCCTGGACTCCAATCTTGTCCCTAAGATGTTCAAGGAGAATCGCTGCTACAAGCCCACTGGATGCAAAGCATGAGGACAGAAAAACAGGTAGCGCAATCTGTGATGACTTGTGGACACCAATGCCTCCTAGTCTGACTGGGAGTGTAGCTTGGTCCCACTGCCCGTCTTCTAGAGTAAGGTTAAGTACTTTCGTAAAAGTCTGCCTCAGGATACTGTCATATTCGTGCAGTATAGAGTTATCATATGAAGGTGCACATCTTAGGAAATATGTCAACCTGGGCAGACTCAAGCATTTTGTGAGAAGGTACAAGGCATCGTGGGTGTCAAGATTGCCTATTCGTTGTTCCATTCGCCTCAACTCTTAAAATTTCTTCCTGAGAATTGTGTCAATGGCATCGCTTCCCAAAGGTGCTCCAAGCAAGACGCTATTTGTGGGGGCGATGACCGCTGCTCCTGGTAGTTTTGATCTCACTATATTTATCACTTGTTGACTGACTGATTATTTCACATTTGGATGGATTGAGGATGAGACCCATTTCCTGCCCCCATGTCATCACCTGTGTATGATCATCTAGAAGGGACTCCTTTGTACCTGCTAGTGTGCCATCATTCAGGAACCAGATGTTTAGCTCACTGGTCAGTCTGACTGATTTCCCTAACCGCTATTTAGAAGAGAAATGGTGCAAGAGGATCCCCTTGCTGGACACCTGATGTGATTTCATGCTCTCCTAACAGGATCATTGATTCCTTGCTATATCCAGCTGAAACAAAAGGGAAAAGACCAAGGAAATGTTCTTGTACTGCTGCTAATACCACGTACTTTTCCGGAGATTAAATGCATTCTTGAAATCTAATTTTACCACTGCATTGTCCTCAGGCAGGTTGTTGATATAACTGCTGGTTGAAGCATCATGGCCGCCTCTGCGCGAATACTTCAAACAGTAGCTTTATAAACGAGGCAGGGAAAAGTGTTGCCCACTGCGATTGGCCTAATTCCTCCAACCTTTTTTTTTAAGGTCACAAAGTGATGAACCAAAAAAGAATGGTTTAATTTCGTCAGGAATCAGACCAGC
>WNWK01020243.1:0-25000 GCA_009830355.1 Cherax destructor | reverse complement strand
GGCCTGCACGCCGGCTCTCCCCTGGCCTGCACGCCGGCTCTCCCCTGGCCTGCACGCCGGCTCTCTCCTGGCCTGCACGCCGGCTCTCTCCTGGCCTGCCACTGCATGCACTCTCCATGGTGAGACGTTTGTCATGAGTGCACATGTTAACTGCTTCAATAAAAGTCTTCAGCGTAATGTGCACTGAGAGTTCAAAGAAACTCCTGGTACTCTCGTCCTCACCTTCAAAAGGGCAGTAATCTTTCCTACGATGAGGCATCTGCTGATTTTAAGTCATAGTTTAATCTGGCCTTGGAATTCTAAGGTTACTCCACAGACTGGTGCACCTGGGGTCGTGCACATGTGTCCTATTATCTGTAAGTGTTGGTAGAAATTTCTTAAGCTCATTTGCTATTGTGAGAGAACGAAAAGACTACTAACACTCTTAGAGGAGATGCTCTACTTGCTTCTTAATAAAATATTCAAAAAATTGTCGTAAACAGTTTTGAGCTCGAAATCAAGTAGACAAGGCAAGAGTTGAGTAAAAAAAAAGTTTCGCTTGGTGAAAGGCTTTTTTTTAAATTACTAGGCGGAGAACTAGGCGGTCTTCATTTGTGAAGTTAAGAGGAAGGTTGCATCAGGTTATGGAGGAAATACCGCTGAGTAAAAGGGATTTGTGTTGCTGAGTAAACTGAAATGGATACTTAGTATGAAGGTGTGGGGGAGTACAGTTGACAATGGGTACAGACCTAATTTTCTGCAGGGGTTAAATTTTGTCGAGCAATGTTATAGAGTGGTTTGAGTGAACGGCTATGCAACGGTGAGGAGCCTATGGTTTTGCTCTATGACGTCCGGGATCTTGATGGTGGCATCGCCGAGATGTTTCGCCCGTCCCTGTCATTCTGACTTAATATTAACTGCATAAGAATAAAGACCAAGAAAGTTTGTCATGATTTCTATGTATTATGCAGAGGTTGTTGAGATTTTTCTATAAACACGTCTGCTTCTGGACTTTTTTTTATCAAGATCACAGCCCATGTTACATGCTATGTATTTATTAAGATATTTATCAATGGCACCTGTGCAGTCAACAAAAAAAAAATGGTAAAATAACCCCTTCGGAATAAACAGAAAATTGAATAATAATTAAGGCAGTATGCATATTAGCGTCCATCACCTTAACAACACTGTTGGGCTCCAGGGCGAGCGAGGCCAGTTGGACCATGAATATTCTATCAGCTAGGCATGATTGGCTGCTGTGTGTCACCAAATTAATGGTTATATGGGTATCTGACAGTTATTGACAATCGGCTGTCGGGAGGTCAAACACTAATGTGTTACCCAGCATCAGTATCGTCAGCAAGGGATATAGGGGGTTTGAAGCCGCGGGTTTGAGGGGAATTAAGTCAAAGATTGAAGTTCAATCATATTGTATTATTCCTGGTAGGTGTGATATATTGTGATAGCTTTACTAGCTAAGGTAACATGATTCCAAGAAATTCAAGGATTTTCTATTATTTGATTGTAAAGGAACACATTGTTTTTGTGCACTCGCCTAGTAATGACTTTGTAATCGAGGCTGGGGTCGTGGCCGCTCTTAATTACTTACAAATGATCACAAGCTATTTTTGCCTTACTTATATTCTTCGACTATAAGTCTTGATACGAGGCAATGAAATCGAAAAGTACACGCAGTGTACATAATTTCGTGTATAAATGAGTGATGTGGGTTGTTTGCCTGTGTGAAGCACATGTTACAAAGGAATACAGAAGACAGCGCCACCTACCTGCCTCTCGCTTAACTACTCTTAGGGGTGTTAAGCGATTTATGGTGCTGGGACTCGTTAGAAAGCTATTTGCTAGCCAGCTCTCTGACGATCCTATGTATCCATTCCACTGTGTAATTATTAGTCTCTTATTTTTACAGCTTATATCTGTTTTGATTTGTGGTACCATTGTATTAATTTAACGTTAAACTATGTGTAAATTTCTCGCACAGGTCATTTAAACCTTCAGCTTATCGAGTAAATGGACTACTTACGTTGATAATCGCTGTGTGTTCTCCGCCTCTATAACCCATGAGGTTGGATCGGTCCAGCAAGACTGCCAGGGATATTCTGAGCTACGTTCACTCTGGCAAAAAGTCGTGAATGAACTTATCTCATTTGTGGAAGATTATAAGTTACGTGGGTCTGTGTCACCTTACTGATTACCATGGACCTCTCATAAGGGCTCGTGTGTCTCATGGGTGTCTGGTTTATGGTGAATCTTCTGCTATATTTGTAAATAACACGGGTTATATTTGATCTCTTTTCATCATTACGAGCAGATCTAGACTACTTTCTTGCTTTTCTTGAATATCTGTATATTTTTACTTTCATCATCTTATTTTATACTATCATGGCTTTAATTCAGTTAGGAAATGCTTCACGATTGTTTGACTTTACTAAGAAAATTATACAAATTTGTGTCACCCTTAATTCTCCATATTGCTAAATATTTTTTTTCTGAAATTTATTTTTTCCGAAATATTGAGGATTAATTTACTATTCACAGTTTACATACAAGTAGTGTGAGAAACCGATTATTGCTTCTAGACATGATGGAAACAAATGGAGAGGAGGTACAATGAGTGCACCATTTTTAAAGAACTGGTTTCTGTTCACGACACCAGATGGCACTCATTACTGACGTCAAGTCAACAACACATTTAAGCCGGCTGATGCCTCCCTTAGACCTCATCATAGTTTCTTGGATATTATTATTTTAAGCGATGTCATGGCTACCGTCCTACTATCTTATACAATTTCCTTTAAGTTTGTCGCAAAAGTAAATTTAATTAAGGTATATTCTGAATGACTGGTGTGTTGTGCACTGTCATCAGCGTATTTCTCCGGTTGCTGACCTTGTCTCTTTACTGACATTAGTGAAAGTGAAACACTGAGTTTCTCAGGAGTGTTTGTATTAATCTATTACTTAGTGTGATGCAGTTGTTGCACAGTACAGGCATCCTTAGTTCTCATTTTTAAGAACTCTGCTGTAGCAGTTACCCCAGCCAATTCACTTACTATTATTTCAGCATGACTTGTTACTTTGTTTCAGGTGTCTCCTTGGTGTTTTAATTAGTTTTCCCTAAGGATCATTTTTCAATTGTTTATTGAGGCAGTTACATTATTACCATCCCCTCGGAAAGCTACTCCATAACCTTTGCAAGGGTCTGTGTAACACGGAACTATTGCTTAATTATCCCAGGATTTTCATTTAATATTTGGTAACTTTTAGTGATTTCATTATAGTACCAGTGTGCTCTAAACATTTCCTGCAGAGTGTCACACTGCTTATTGAATGTACTTCATAACACTACTCTACTTGTATATCCAGCAATTTAACGACCTTCAGAGTTCCTGGTCTTTAACACTTCTGAATAGTTCCTTATTTTTCTCAATTAATTACAGTACCTCCAGAGTGCTTCTTTAACATACTTCCTCCTCTTCTCAATTTTGGCTAATCTTGTGTGTATTTTGCCTGTGCTACTGCTGTATGATTCATTCCAAATTGTAGTTATTTTCCAGGATATGTTATATCTGTGAACCATCTGTTGGATATTCCTTCCAGCATTAATTTCATTTATAGGCTATCTGACAAAAGTTCAGTGAAAGTGTTCATTTATTTTGCATTTTTATATACGATAAAATCGGTATGTGTGTATATATGTATATGCATACTTGTGCATATGTATACATTGTATGCAATGTGCATATGTATAAATTTGTGTGTATGTATATTTTCTGTTGTTAAACGTTGTAACAGTAACGTCACTAATGTCCTTTTCTTTAGGGGGTTCGGGAACTTTTAAAATTAAACTCAGCGAGTAGAACAGAGGATACAAACGCCAGGGCTCTGACCACTGACAGTGTGCGACGTCTCTCAAACCCAACACTTGCAAACCTCCCATAGAAACACCAGACATACTACAATGGCATTCCCGAAATCTGTGTCACGGACAAATTAATTGATATGCGTAAGAACACATTCTAACATTAGTCAGAAACATCTATAGACTTCATACTTCGTAGAAATGTCCCACGAAACATGCTAGAAGGGAGACATGAATGCCCTTATACAATGACGCCAATACACTTACTTGTTTAAGTCAGGTCATGTTTAATCTTATATTTTCTTGTGCAGCCTTCTTTTTAACTGTACTCATTCTGTATGGGGATTGTTTGATAGGATTGGCACCTTGATCAACATCGTGTTTCCCTTAAGTTCAATCTGTGGAACATATCAGAAAAGGCAGGAGAATTGTAGAAGAGATTGAATGACAGCAGCTTTATTAGCCGATAGATTTTCTAGAAACTTGTCTAGAGATTGAAGGGTAAGAGTTCTCTAGACGACCCTCTATTCCTCTAGTAACATCAGGAAGTTCACCATGATTTGTGTACAAGAACTGAATACGCCTGTATCAACCTTAAGCTGATTGATGCGATGCATATAGTATGAACTAAGTAGTTCACTTCACTTACTTTAAGAACTTCTGTGAGGCCGATAAATCTTGCTTGTAGTGCGACAAACTTTGGAGCAGTTACTTTATCTTCTACCTTGAATGACTGAAGAACAGTTTTATCATACTGTTCCTTAATTTTTCTTTTGTACACAAAGTTTTAGCTGCTGACTCACGAACAGTCTTAAGTTGTTGCTTCATCAAGGCAGCAATAGTTCTGACTTGAGTCTGCCTTCTCAACCACATCATCTTCCAAACGGACAAAAGTCCTTTATTCGTGTTCAAAAGAACTATGACCAAAACTTTCGTTCACTCTCCCCGACTGCAAACAATACTAGACGTAAACCCTCATCCCAGGCACTCTAATATTCGGTTCAGAAAGCTCTCACACCTTCAATAACTTGTGCAAACATTACAACGCTCCTTTTGATTAAGGAAAAACTGGCAGAAAGAACAGCGCTTATTCTTTGTTGTAACAAAGCTTCCCGAGAAATCTCATATATGAATTAAGATCCTTGATCTTGACAGTCTTTCTAGGAAGATCAGTCAGAGAAGAAACGTACCAGTGCCCGAACAATTGGGCGAGAGTTGATCTTCCTCATAGGAATGGCTTCAGGATGGTACGTCGAACAATTCATTATTGTGATTAAGTACTGACTTCCAAGTTTCGTCCCAGGAAGTTGGCCAACACAATCAGTAATCAAACGAGAGTGGTTCTCCTAAATCAGTAATGAACACAAGATAAGTCTGTTTGGACACTGACTTGGCTTGACAATCGACTGTCAAGTGTGGCAATTCGAACACGGCATCACCTACGCATTCATCCGTCACAATGTTATGTTTTAAGCCAACTTACCCTAAATCCTTCTCACACCAAGCTGTCCACACAAAGGACCATTATGATCAAATTTCATGGCTTGCTTACGAAAAGACTCAAGCAGTACAATCAGACAATTGTTTTAGTAGTAGCAATGATTCAAGTACTTAGCTTGTTACCCAGATATGGCAGGATTCCTAAGACTCTCCAGTGTGGGATCGATGAATGTTTTCCTTAATATCCTAATGTGTGAGAGGAGTGATAACATATGCTGTGTTCTTACTAGGCGTCTTGTTAAGTTCATCCTTTGTGCATGATGAGGGGACGAAGTACATAGCTGAACAGCATGCTCTTAATTATCAACAAAAGGAAAGGTGGCAAAGCAGTTTTCCATGTTCATGCTATAGGACATGTCACCACACTTAAGGAGACCAAGGTATGGTTCGTTCTCGATGGAATTCTCTTTCACCAAGGGTTTCTTAGCAATACCAGATGTTCCAGTGACTTTTTTACCAAACGAAGATGAATATTTCATTGGAAATTCCTCTGAAATTCAAACTAAATTTTATGTAGAGGTACTTTAACAATATTCCCTTAATAAGCTTCTGAGAGTACATCCATATTTACACAAGTCTCTTGACATAGGTAATACGTTATCCTGCAATAATGTTAAAGAAACGTCTGTATCACGGGAACCAACATCCTTTAAATTAATACATTCCAGTCTTTCCAGTCGAGTAAAAGTGCCTGATAGCCGATTGCACTCTTTCCTCAATTTATTCACTAATAATCATCTGCTTTACTCAGAAACTTTCTGAGGAAGAGAATTAAATTGCAATTGTGAAGTTCTTCCCTTAAACATATCACAATTTAGAGGTTCTGAAATGTAGTCTAGCTTTTCCAAAGCAAGACTACATCTCAGAGTCGTATGCTGAGAGTACCAGCGCTCAGCTGGTATCTCTGACATCGCATGTTCAAAGTGACCAGTATCTGCTGGGTCTTTTCCTGATCTCTGTTAACAGGCGATTAAGATCCTCCTCCAGATTATCATTATAATAAAAAATGAAGCGCTAAACCTACAAGGGTCATACAGCTCAGACAGTACCTCTAGAGTTATTCCAGGTGGGAGTCGGTAACGCAGACTTGACTGTTTAACAGTCAAGTCTGTGTCTAAAGCTGCACAACATTCAACGCAGAGCCTTGATGTTGTCAATTTAGTCATACGGGTTTTTAAAGGAGCGAGTCTCTCTCTCTTTTAGTTCTGAGTGTGGTTTTTCGTTTTATCTATCTCGTTGTGAGTTGTCCTCCTTTGCGATGGCCTGTGGTGTCGGCGGAGCTCCGTTCGTTTGTAGTGATTGTGGTCTGATTTTCGATCCAAGGCTGGTGTATCGGTCCACAGGCGGGCTAAGCACCCGGATGAATATCATAAAGGTGTTGAGAGAGCGGGTAGCTCGGTGTATGTTAAAGAAAGGTGGACCAAGGAGGAGGATTATTTGCTTGTGAGATCGGAGGTTAAAATCCTTAGGGATGCGAGTGTTGCACGAGATTCACTCCAATAGATCAATAGAGTCAAAGGCCATAGAATGTCAAATTCTTATAAGTACTTAGTTAATCGACTTATGTCTGAAATTATTGTTGATGGTGATGGCTTTGTAGATATTCATGGAAATAAAGATACCCGTCAGCTTGTTGCTGGGGGAGATCAAATTCCGGGGAGGGGTCTTTAGGAATTGAAATCTCCCAAAATATTTGTATATAAACGATATAAACTTTTATATTATACGAACTAGATACAATACAAATTCACACTTACGCGAACACATGCCAGAAACATGGCATTGTACACTTTGTTACACAATGTGTGGATTCGATGAGGGAGGGCATAGAGGAAAATGGTTTTTCAAATGATTGTATAGCCTCTGGGCGGACAAAGCTGTATGAAATGGCAGGGTGTATCATAAAATGTGTTGTGAAGAATCAAGATATGGAAGGAAGACCCAGGAACCCTCCTAGGTATACCAACGATAGGAGGGGGAGACGAGCTCAGTTGAGACAAATTTACTAAGACCTGCGAACAGTGTATAATAGGCACAGGTCCAAGTGTGCCAAATTAGTATAGGAAGGTAGATGGCGACACGTCGGAGCACCTGAAGATCTAGCAGTGCCGAAGCAGCAGTCACAAGAATTGGCTTGGATTGTTTGAGAGATAATCAGGTCAAGACAAGAACAAGACACCTGCTAGTAAAGGACCCAGATCAGCCAGAGCAGTATGGACAAATTACTATATCAAGTATTATAGTTAGGGTGTTCCATAAAATTATAGAGAGGAGTATAAAGTGGATTCCTCTCCACGCGGCACAAAGCTTTTCTCCCTACTGATGGTCTTGCCCAAAATGTAATGTTAGATGCCATCATGTTTTTAGATGTAAAGAAAGCGTATGATTCTGTGAATCATTCGTCTGTAAAAAGGGTGTTAGAAGTACACAGTTTACCATCTGTTGAGTAATTATTTAATGTCAACTTATGTAAACGCCTCTACAAATGTTTTAGGTGAAGATGGTTTCGTAAATAGGTGTGTTAAACGAGACAATCCCTGTCTTGAATACTGTATAACATAGTTATTAATGAAGCCCTTATTGCGTTGGATAATGAATGTGGGTGGTTATTATATGGATGTGGAAAGAAAGTGGCAGCTTTTGCCTTCGCTAATGATGTTTTGGTGACTGAATCGGAACATGGTTTGAAGGAATAACTAAACGTCTTTTTGAAACTACTTTCATCGTCCGGACTGGAAGTCAATCTTCAGAAGTGTGTGACATTGAAGATCAGAACAGTACCTAAGATCAAGAAGTGGTACGTTCATACGTCTAGGAAATCTGAAACCTACAGCAGTATACAGGTATTTGGGAATGCATTTTTCGTCAGTCGGGAGAGGTAAACCTAATATACAGAAATTGTGTGATAAGCTTCGGTATTTAGACGAGACTCCGTTAAAGCCACAACAGCGTATGTTTCTTCTGAATAAAAATATAATACCTGGCATCGTCAATATTATGGGGCTAGGTGGCGTCTGTTAGAACACCTTAAAGACGTCCGACTTAGTTGTAAGGCAGAAGATTAGAAAGTGGTTAAAGCTCCCAAGAGACGCCCCTATAGGTGTTTTTTATGCACCTGCTGCAATTGAAGGTTTGGGATATGTATGCCTATCAACAAGAGTGCCTATATTGCTGTCAAAGAGATTGAATGCTTTCCATAATGTAGATGACGATACCAATAAGACATTAGCAATACATCCCAATACTTTAAAAGCTTTAAAAATTGCTGGAAACAGTAAGGTAAGGAATGTAATTTTTTCAACGAGAAAACAATAAATGAAAGAATGGACAAATGCGTTGGTGGGTTCTGCTTATGGTGCAGGCCTAAAAGAGCATCACAAGGTCAAATGGGACTAGCCTGATGAATGGAGCGATGAATATTGATGCGTGAAGATCAAACATAACCTGATGGCAACAAAGGTTAGACGTTCTAGAGGAAGGAGACAAATAAATGTATCCCGTGAGGGGTGTAACCAAAGGAAGTCCTTAGGACATATCCTTCAGGTATACCCCAGACTTCACGGACAGCGGGTGATAAGGCATGATGACATTGTAGATGCCATAGCAAAAGATTGCTTAAATAAAAAGCAGTCTGTTGTTAAGGAGCCACACATTGCAACTGTACATGGGATACGAGAGCCTGATTTGGTCATATGTGACCTAGAGAAAAAGAAGGCTTTCGCATCAGATTTAAAGGTGGCAAGCGATTCGAATGTTGCTTCTATGGCAGACCAATATCAGCAAAAGACCTCACACTATGACACAGGATGGGCAACTCAACAGCTACAAATAACAAATACATCAGATGACAATGGTCAGTTGCCGCAAGAGAATGTCGCTCGGTCCATAAATCCAGATGATGTTTTTGGTGCAGTTATCACATGGTAGGTGGGAGGGGCGATGTCTCCAATGTCGTATAAAATCCTAAATACAATATTGAGAATCAGCTCATCAAAGATATGTAGCTAAGACTTTAAGAGGGCTCGGTAGCCCAATGGAAGATGCACGCGCGATAGGGTGGCCATCGGGCCGTTTAGCCCCGATCATTAGAATAGAGATTTTAACCTCGCATTGGCTTTCATGCCTTTTAGTCATACCGGAAGTCGATTCACAGCGTGACAAGGAAACCAACAAGGGGCCAGCCGTCCCAGTTACAATTTTGTTGTGGCGCTTTACCATCATGGCAAAAAAAGAAAAAAAAACTGAGGGCGAACTGGCAAGAATAGTTTTAAACATCATTAGTTACCTCCCATAGAACCGAAGGTGACCTCAGGTTGTACATACACCGCCATACAGCCATTGGATGAACCATGCAACACCAAATACAATTGAAGGGCTACCTGAAGGGCCATCAGACGATCCAATACACATGTGCAACATCTGGGTATCTTTATTGTAGACGTTTCGCCAACCATTGGCTTTATCAATACAGATGCTAGGACATAATTTGAATACAGTAGAACTATATACAAAAATATGAGGTAATCAGTCCCTCGGCCTTGGAGTTGGTGTAAAGAGCACCGTAGTTGTGAAGATTCTAGAGCACAGACGATCGAATCGAATCGAATAAGTTCAGGTAAGATCCCAATGGGATGTGCGGGGAAGACGGTACAGACGAAGAATGCGCTGGAGAGGAGTCTTCTTAGTCGTAGAAATAGAGCCAGGGCTTAACCCAGCAGCTAAGGCGATCGTGGGGCAGACTTGAGAACAGGAATAGCAGGCTCTCCTGTTGATGAGACTTCTGTGGGGTGAGCGGGGAGGACGGGACAGGCGAAGATTAGCGCTAGAGAGGAGTGTAGAAGTTGAGCCAGGGCTTAACCCAGCAGCTAAGGCGAAAGTGGGTCAGAGGGGCGAACAGCTCAAGGTACCTGACATAGAATCAAAAGGTTATTTGTAAATAGGGTTAGGAGCAGGTTCATACAAGGAATAGAAAAGGTTGTGTTGGTTTGTGGGTCTACGAATGTCTTCGTCAAGGAGAGAGGTCCAGTAGTCATGTCGTGTCTCAAGTTTGTCTATCTGTCTGTCACTGAGAGTCTTCCAGTACAGATTCAGCGCAGGGATGTCTAACTGGGCATGGAGAGACTCGCTTGTGGCGAAGTCCTCCCATCTGACATCAAGCACCCAGCGCAGAGCCTTGTTCTGGACACGCTGCAGTTTAAGTAAGTTTGTTTTGGCTGCAAGGGAGAGGGCTAGAGGAGAGTAAGTTATCAGCGGACGTATTAGGGATTTGTAGAGGTGTAGTTTGGTGCGTTGGGAGGCATGTTGCAGCTTGTAGAGGCCCGCAAGGGCCTTGCTAGCTACTGCATGCTTTGAGTGAATGTGTCTGTGTAAGCAAAGAAGGTAGTCAAGATTAATGCCAAGGACTGTGACAGATTGTGTGATGGGGATGTAGGTGCGGGTGTCAGCTGTTCTGAGCTCGACAGGTAATGGAGGATCACGTTTCCTATAGTTAAAATATGTAATGCTGGATTTAGCTGTATTGGTTTTGATCCTCCATTTTTGTTCCCAGAAGGCAATCCTGTCGACCTCATTCTGTGTTTTGTGTGAGTGTATCTATATTGGCGTGAGTTGTGTAATGTCGTCTGCATAGGCTAGTGTGATGGAGTTGTGGTATACAGGTGTTGGAATGTCGTTAGTGTATAAAATGTAGAGTGTAGGGGAGAGGACAGATCCCTGGGGTACTCCAGCATTTAGTGTGAAGTAGTCAGAGTAGCAGCCTTGGAATTTGATTCTCATTGTGCGGCCGTCAAGGAAGTTGCAGAGGAGTTTACGAGTAGTGAGAGGCAGGTTAAAGTTAGTGCAGAGTTTGTGTTTGAGCCCTACATGCCAGACAGTGTCAAAACCTTTTTCAACGTCTTTTGCAACCAGGACTGTCCTGTTTCTTTGTTTTGTGTTTATGTGGATGTAGTTGAGAATGATGTTAATGGCATCCTGTGTAGATCTGTGAGTTCTGAAGCCAAACTGGCCGTTAGAAAGAAGTGAGTTGTGTTCCAGGTATCTGCGAAGACGATGGTTGATGAGTTTTTCAAAGAGTTTACCTAATGTTTCGAGGAGGCTGATAGGGCGATAGTTTCTAGGGTCAGAGTGGTCTTTATTGGGTTTGGGAAGGAGGATAGCGGTAGCAGCTTTGAAGAGTGAAGGGAAGTAACCAGAAGCAAGGGAGGCATTGAGGAGGTTTGTGTAGGAAGTAATGATAGAGTCAGGAAGGTGTTTTAGGATATGGTTTAGGCCAGAGGCACCAGGAGTCTTGGGAGGAAGGTGTCTGATGAGAGTTTTAATGTCTGTGTTGGTGAAAGAAGTGTCGAGTTCTTGGGAGGAGGTAAGGGAGTCCAGATGGATGTGGCTGTCTGGTGTTGTTTCGTGTGTGTGTGTAGTGTTCCAGTGTTCTATGTTCTGAATGTGTTGGATGGCGTTAGGGTGGGGTGGGTGAGGGTGGAAGATGATCTCCCAGATGTGTTTGAAGATGTTTGTAGCAGCCTGCGGGTCTGAGATGTGTGTGTTGTTGTGGGTGATGTGTTTGAATTTGTTGGTGGGAGAGCACAGACAAGGAGGCTGGCGCTTATATAGGCATCAGGTGGATAGGGACGGATAGCAGACGAGGGCATAGTCACTGGTAGGCGGGATTCCTCAGTGGAAGTAGGTCATGCCCCAAGGGATGGGTATACTGGTAGGCGGGATTCCCCAATGGAAGTAGGTCATGCCCAAAGGGATGGGTATACCTTTGTATACCTTGCACAACTTGTCAGACACTGCAACATCATGGAATCTTGGTTCAGATGACATCTACATGCTCTTCACGGCTACTACAACCATTACTACAGCTAACCCATCCCTTTGGGTATGACCTACTTCCACTGGGGAATCCCGCCTACCAGTGACTATGCCCTCGTCTGCTACCCGTCCCTATCCACCTGACGCCTATATAAGCGCCAGCCTCCTTGTCTGTGCTCCAGAATCTTCACAACTACTGTGATCTTCACACACACACTTCAAGGCTGAGGGACTGATTACCCCATCTTTTGTATATAGTTCTACTGTCTTCAAATTATGTCCTAGAATATGTATTGATAAAGTTTGGAGGGCGAAACGTCTACAATAAAGATACCCAGATTGTGTCTTAACTTTCATCTTGTCGGTATTGTAGACCATTCTTGCACGATCCAATACACTTTGGATAATGTGGTTCCCTTTGACACTGGAGCCAGTGGAGCACAAGGAGTGCAAACTGTGATCCCACCCACAATCGTCGGGGCAAATTACCCACCATTCACGAATTACCCACTGAATGGGAAAATTACCCACTAGGTAGGAGTGTTAGATTCTTAGACTAAGCCGCTCAACCCGGTCACTACCGCCAGGTGACCCAGCAATGGTGTGGTGTGTGAAGCGGAGTGTTAGAAAGTTTTATCCCCAATTACCATTTCCATATTTTTTATGTGATATTAAATACGAAATCATTAAACAAAATGTGCCTCTTTATTGCTGGTCTAAATACGTCCGAAGTCTGTCTATTGGGCAACAAAGCTATGATAACAGGTCACAATTAAGAGTCACTATGTGGTAACCTCTGAGGTGTGAAAGACAAAATATTCGTTCATACTTGAGAGTAGACACTCTTAAGTACTCTTCAATGACATTCCCTCGCTTTGTCTCCGTCTTTGAAGAGTATATTAGATCGCACAACGCTATTGAACACTAGCCTCTGACAGTATCTGATATTGTGGCGGATGCACAGCCAATGTTCAAAGTATTATTTGTTACACTAATACCTGCCTCCATAAACGATCATTCACTTCTCAAATTTGGAACATGGATTTATGAACATTGGTGACAATACGCTTGATGAGGATATGAAACCTTCATATTGCAGATGGCTCGAATTTTACCCTGTATGCGCCAACAAGAAAATCTTTATATTATGAGAGTTCAAGGTTACAAACTTCTGTGAAAATAACTCTTATTTAATATACACATGAAACTAAACAATTTTAATCCTGCTCATCTTTCAAAGCCAATAGGAAAACTGTAAAACTGGCTGGAAATACTTGTCATAGGGTAATAAAATGTGTACGAAATTGAATTCCCTCCAGATCAAGACTGGGGGGGAGGGGGGGGGGTGCTGGTGGCGATGGAGCTGCGTGAATCAACACAGTATTAAATGTCACATTTTCAGATCTGCTTGAACTTTGCGGGGAAACTCAATGTTAAGCATAAAATTTAATGACAAGATTCAACGCAGATTATTCATGCTCTTTGATGAGAAACCTTTAACAAAAACAGGTTCATGCCAGAGAGTTTATCACCATGCTACCATGATAAATTTTGCAATTTTAATATAAAGTTCAAACGTACTCACGTTAATTTCACCAAAGTTTACAAGCATAATAATATTTTAATAAATTAATTTTACATAAAGCTGTTAGTTATTTGAACTCAGTTAAATTCAAGATAATTATATTTATTACAAATTGTTGGTTTTTCACAGATACGATAACCGAGGGGAAGTTTGTACTCATGGGGCATACTGCCAACAACAAATGAGAGGTGCCACGTGGCACGGTTTCGTGGTGTGTAGAGGCGTATCATGATTGCACAAGAGAAAATATGCATAAGAAAATGTTGTCACAAATAAAGCCTGTTCTGCAACACGTGGATGTTAGGTAAAGGAACACATGTGCAACTAATGCGACATTTTACTGTGGCAACGTTTGCTTTCCAGGAGCTCTGTCAAGCTCAGCTTGACAGAGCTCCTGTCAAGTTGCCACAATAAAATATCGCATTACTTGTACACGTGTCTTTTTACCAAACATTGTCGTTAATACTACCAACATTAATACAACTCGTGGCTTCCAGTCTGGAGATATTTAGCCGGTTAAAGTTGGAGAATGTTATTTTGAAGAAATATTATTATGAAATTTTCGATATTACTCCGCGAGGAATTTTCTCATAACCCACAAACTCAGAACTTTAGTGACTAATAGAACCTGTCTGCCAAGACTCTTATATTTTGCCTGGTGGGCAGTACATGTTTGGTGGCAAGAATGGGGGTGGTTGTAGTGGAGACGATAGGGGTTGAGGGAGTGACTGTTGGTGAAGTGTGTTGTGCACGGGAGGCTGTGGTGGTGGTGGTTGCCTGGGTGGTGGTTGTGGGGAGGGAGAAAGGTGGTAAGATTGTGATGGCTTACCTCAACTTTGAGCAACTATAATCAGGTTAAGGTAGAGTCAGATGATATGATATCAGTTTGGTGCAGTACTTACATCAACGGCTGAAAGACGTACAATTATTATCCCGGAAAAGAGACATCGAGAACAGCCACGTCAATGATCGGACAAAAGACTTGATGCTGGTTGGAACACATGGGACGAAGCTGAAGACTTTAAAAGTTACCTTCATCACTTAACTTTGGAGGAAAATAATTAAAACACAACTTTTAAAAAGGAAAAGAGGGAACACACGAATGAAAAAAAAAAAAAATATTTTACACAAATAGCAAAAATGCCGGAGAAAAAAGATGAACTAATTACGCTCATCTTGATTTAAAGAGCCGAAACGTGATCGCCAAATGCTACATTCAGGGGTTCAAGCTGTTCCAGGTAGAAAGAAATAACAGGAAGGGAAGCAGGGTAGCACTATGTCCAAGAACATATGAATTGTTGCATAAAACCAAGTATTAAAATCGATGGATTACACAGTCTGTTTGGGAAGAATATGTGGGACAATAAAAAATTATTTTAAGATTATATACAGACCTCCAAACTTAGAAGCCGTAAGATGGAGACTTTGGAACGGAATTGCTAGTTTTTTTAACATAACATAGTAACAGGGGATTTTAACGTTTGTTAAACTGAATGGACTACTTTGACCAGAAATTTAGAGTCCAGCGTCTCCCTGAAAGTAGTTTAAAAACTGCTTTTTGAAGCAATTCTTAAGAGAATCTACAAGGGGCAAACTCGTTAATAATTTAGAGATCACTGAAGAGCTTGGTGCAAGCGAGTATGATAATAGAGATAATACAGTAAAAGTCTCCGATTTTCGTTCCGCCGATTATAATGAACTTAGGGAACACCTGTCTAGTCTTTTCATAATAATGTACAAAGTGCTCAGAGTTTATATTCCCCAGAGAGAAATTAGGTCAAATAAGAACGATCCCATGTGGATGACAAACATTGTTAGGAGAAAAGAGAAATTTACAGGCGCTTCAAAAGAGGAGAGGTTAACCTTACTGGCCAATATCATATTAAAAGAGGTAAAGGTGATTAGAAAGAGTTAACGTGACTATGAAATCAAGTAGCTAAGGAATCAGTAATATAGGACAAAGATCAGGAAAAAAAATAGAACCACTGAAACTAGGTCTGGACAGCTCAGTGATAATGAGGAAGAAAGGAAGGAACCAAAAAAAGTCAAAGTGATCTCTTTTCAGTTTTCA
Source organism: Cherax destructor (assembly GCA_009830355.1). Taxonomy (NCBI): domain Eukaryota; kingdom Metazoa; phylum Arthropoda; class Malacostraca; order Decapoda; family Parastacidae; genus Cherax; species Cherax destructor. The sequence goes on along the minus strand of WNWK01020243.1, from coordinate 9,178 downwards.
TAAAGACAAATTATATCTCACCGATTAATAATTATTCAGGCCCTGTAGAAAACAAATTTCATATTATTACAGTCATGAGAGACGTGGTTATCAAACAAGAAGACAATCAAAATAAGTCCCTGGGCTCCTACAAACTGTTTTAAGAGAGTTAGGGGAAACTTAATCAGTCACTAACGATCCTGCTTAACGCATCAATCCCAACTGGTGTTCTGCCGCAGATGCGGAAGATGGCTAATGTAATTCCTATATTAAATCAGGGAATATGCCAGTACCATCAAAATGCCCTCCAGTGAACCTGACGTCAATAGTAGGCAAATTATTAGAATCAATTAGAGCTAACATTATTAGAACCCACCTTAATTAGCATAATTTGATTCTCAGCATGGATTAACAAGAGGTCGTTCCCGCCTAACGGATTTACTGACATTCTTTAATAGAGCATTTGCAGTAAACAGTAAAAAATACATTGTTGTTTATTGGGATTTCAGCAAGGCCTTATGAAAAGTGGCAGTTCATGGTATCGGAGATAAAGTTCTAACAAAGATCGAGGAATAACTGACCGACAGGAAGCGAAGAGTTTCCATTAATGGGGTGAAGTCCGATTGGGGACAGGTCACAAGTGGCGTTCCACATTCATCAGTTTTTGGCCCACTGTTGATCATGAAAGTAAATTATGAAAGAATGACAAGTGAAACAAGTAAATTGTCGGATGAAAAAAATAGGCCTGAGAAGGATACCAATGAACATCAGGAGGATTTGGACAAAATGTCATGGCCTGCAAAATAGCAGACGAAGTTCATTCCTTGGGAATGAAAATAACCTTTAATTATAAACTAGGTGATGTAGAGCTTGATTACACAGAATGTGAAAAGACTTGGTAGTCATGGTAAGCAGAAATCTGAAGCCAAGACAACAGCGCCTAAGTTTACGCAATAACGATAGCAGATTACGTGGATTTATTTAAAAAATACAAGAAACCAGAGTCCAAAAGTTATATTAAAGCTCTATACGTTATTAATAAGACATCGCTTAGATTACGCAGCTCAAGATTTAATCACCATACTACATAGTGAATATAAATGAATTCGAGAAAATTTAGAGAAGGATCACAGTGTATCCACTATGTGGAAATAAATGGTATAAAATACCGACAATGGAAAAATAAACACATGAGCAGTATAATGTGATCCTTTATTGACAACGATTCGCCCACGCAGTGGGCTTTATCGAGTCACAAACAGATCTACCTGAATAAAAGATACACGAGTATTTATAGGATTTAGTCAGGTGGAGAATGATGCATGTGACAATCTTCAGAGTAGGGAGATGGAGTCTGAAACCTTGGGTAGCTTTAAAAAGAGATTGGACAAGTATATGGGTAGACCTTCAGTGTTCCATTCTTAAGTTCTTATGTGGGAAAGCGTTGAAGAAGTTTCTTGGCAATAGGTTCAGCTATGTTGTAGAAACCGTTGTTCTGGTTGAAGTTGTTGGATATACAGATAAGTGATGATTCAAGGATTTTTCGGTATTGAGTGTTGTCTTCTCTGGCGATGAGTCCTGCGTTTCTGTAGTTGATTAAATGGTTGTGTTAATTTCGGTGTTGAACACAGACATTCCTTGAGTCGTCAGATGTGCCTGCGTACTGGTGTTCTGAAATGCGTGTTTGGAGGTCTCTGGATGTTTCGCCGACGTATAATTTGCTGCAGTCATTACAAGGGATTGTGTATACCCCTGCAGTGGATTGAAGCTTTTCCTGTCTGTTACTGGTAATGTCCTTGATGGTGGTGGATGTGGAGGTAGATACCCGGAATGAGGTATTGGACACAAATGTTGGAAACGTGTTTGGCAATGGAGTTGGTGGGGAGGACTATGTATCTCTTCTCGGCAGTGTCTTCTCTGGGTGTGTTGAAGATGTTTAATGCCCGTCGTCTGCAGTCTCTAATAAAGTGACGAGGATAGTGAAGTTTAGAAAAAACTTGCTCAATAAGGGAGCATTCTTCCTCAAGGAACTCACTGCTTTGGTGAATAGAGATGTTATGTTACATCAAGGCTGGAGAGTTTCTTGTTCCTGATGTTGATGTTGCGAATACGATTGAGAAGATCACCAGTGTATTGGAGATGTGCTGGACTGATGGTGCCCAAAAGTTTAGAGAGGTGTTTAGCGAGAATTCCCGAGAGTTGGTGGAGAGCACTGCCTATTCCCGAAGATATGGGCCTCAATGGGATACCTGGTTTGTGAGTTTTTGGCAGACCGTACATTCTGGCAGGTCTGGGGTTGCTGGGAATGGTGTGTAGAAGTTTCTTCCCTTGTTCTGAGTCCCTCAGAATGCGGCAAGTCTTGTGAAGAAATGTTTTGGTGAGGTTGTCCACTTGGTTTGTTGTGATGGGTCTGTATGTATCTGGGTCATTAAGTAGACTAAGCATTTTGTTCCTGTAATCGTCAGTGTTCAAGATTGCGACACCACCTCCTTTATCAGCGGTGGTAACCCTGATGGTCGTGACTTCTGCTAAAGCTTTAAGAGCAGTGATGTAACGTCGAGGTATGACTGGGGAGCTGGGTGTAGAGATGGCCGCTGAGATGATGCCTTGAAGATAGCCTTTTTGGAAATCGGAGTCATTGTGTCTGAAGTTTTTAGCGATGATATTGAGGTCTTAACATAAGAACATAAGAATGGAGGAACACTGCAGAAGGCCTACTGGCCCATACAAGGCAGGTCCTTATCAAAACCACCACTACCTAAAAATTTATTCCCGTACTCACGACACAAATCAAACCCAGCCCCTCCCACTCATATATTTGTCCAATCTCTTTTTAAAGCCACCCAAGGTCCTAGCCTCTATCACAGTACTCGGAAGATTGTTCCACGCATCTACAACTCTGTTCGAAAACCAGTACTTGCCTATGTCCTTTCTAAATCTAAATTTATCCAATTTAAATCCGTTATTTCTCGTTCTTACTTGGTTCGATATCCTCAGTATTTTATTAATATCTCCTTTGTTTATGCCCATCATCCACTTGTACACCTCGATGATATCTCCCTCATTCTACGTCTCTCCAGAGAGTGGAGATTCAACGCTCTAAGTCTATCTTCATACGGGAGATTTCTTATACTGTAAATCATTTTAGTCATTCTTCTTTGTATGTTCTCCAATGAATCTATATCCATCCTGTAGTAAGGAGACCAAAACTGAGCTGCATAATCCAAATGAGGTCTCACTAGTGATGTATAGAGCTGTAAAATAACTTTCGGACTTCTGTTGCTTATACTTCTTGAAATAAATCCTAGTAATCTGTTAGCCTTATTGCGCACACTTAGGCACTGTTGTCTTGGCTTTAGATTTCTGCTTACCATGACTCCCAAGTCTTTTTCACATTCTGTATGATCAAGCTCAACTTCACCTAGTTTATAAATTCGAGGGATATTTTCATTACCAACGACAAGCACCTTACACTTGTCCACATTGAACTTCATCTGCCACTTTTCAGACCAAGACATTAATTTATCCAAATCCTCCTGGAGTTCACTGTTATCCTCCTCAGAATGAATTATACGGCCTATCTTCGTGTCGTCGGCGAATTTGCTCATATCACTAGTAATTCCCTCATCAAGGTCATTGATATATATTATAAATAACAATGGGCCTAAGACTGATCCCTGTGGAACACCACTTGTTACAAGTCCCCATTCGGATTTAACCCCATTTATGCACACTCTCTGCTTCCTATTGGTGAGCCATGACTCGATCCATGACAGCACTTTTCCCCCAATGCCATGAGCTGCCACTTTCTTTAACAGTCTTTGGTGCGGTACTCTATCAAAAGCCTTACTAAAGTCTAAATAAACAATATCGAATTCTTTATCGTGATCAACAGCCTCAAAAGCTTTACTGAAGAAGGTTAATAAATTAGATAGGCAGGAACGGCCCCTCGTGAATCCATGCTGGGTATCATTAATCAAATTATGGTTATCTAGATGGCTTCTAATAATATCAGCTATAATTGACTCTAGTAATTTGCCTACAATTGAGGTCAGGCTTATTGGGCGGTAGTTTGACGGTAGTGACTTGTCCCCTGCTTTAAAAATAGGAATTACATTAGCCATCTTCCACATATCAGACACTACACCTGTTTGAAGAGATAAATTACAAATGTTAGATATTGGTTCACAGAGTTCCATTTTGCATTCCTTAAGAACCCTTGCAAAAGCTCATCAGGACCCGGCGATTTATTTTGTTTCAGTCGGTCCAGCTGTTTCATAATCATTTCGCTAGTGACTGTGATATTACATAATTTATCTTCTTCTGGGCCTCTGTAAAAATTAATTACTGGGATATTATTAATGTCTTCCTGTGTGAAAACCGAGAGAAAATAATTATTAAAAATAGAGCACATATCATTCTCCTTGTCAGTAAGATGCCCAAAGTTATTTTTAAGGGGACCTATCTTATCCCTAACTTTTGTTCTATAAACCTGGAAAAACTTTTTGGGTTAGTTTTGAATCCTAGCAACTTTAATTTCATAGTCCCGTTTAGCTTTTCTTATTCCCTTTTAACGTCCCTCTTAATGTCAGTATACTGATTTATAAGATGACCCTCACCTCTTTTTATGCGCCTATAAATTCCTTTCTTCTGCCCTAAAAGATATTTGAGCCTATTATTCATCCATTTTGGGTCATATTACATAATTTATCTTCTTCTGGGCCTCTGTAAAAAATAATTACTGGGATATTATTAATGTCTTCCTGTGTGAAAACCGAGAGAAAATAATTATTAAAAATAGAGTACATATCATTCTCCTTGTCAGTAAGATGCCCAAAGTTATTTTTAAGGGGACCTATCTTATCCCTAACTTTTGTTCTATAAACCTGGAAAAAACTTTTTGGGTTAGTTTTTGAATCCCTAGCAACTTTAATTTCATAGTCCCGTTTAGCTTTTCTTATTCCCTTTTTGACGTCCCATGGACTTGCTTGATACAACCTTCTCAGCATTTTGAAAATCAATTGGATGGTTAAAATCTCTCACATGAATAAATAGAGCATTAGAATCTTGTCCAGTTCTAATGCTATATTTATGTTGTTTTAATCTTAGTTCAAGACTTTTACCAGTTTGACCATAATAAACTTTATCGCATATTTTACAGGGAATCTTATAGACACATCCGTCAGCATTTTGGGGAATTTTTTATCAAAAGTCTTTTACTGTATCAAGATTTTTAAATACAACTTTGATATTAAAATTCTTAAGAAAGGAAGGCATATCAACCAAGTTTTCATGGTAAGGGAGAACCAACATATTTTTGGTTGAATAAGGTTGGTTGTCCCTTTTTGGATTGTAAAAAGTATTCCTAGCTATTTTAAAAGATTTATCAATTATGTTTCTTGGGTATTTTAAATCATTAGCTATTTCATAAATTTTAGAGATTTCTTCATCTATGAACTCTGGACTACAAATACGTAAAGCTCTCAAAAACATTGAAGAAAAAACCGACACTTTAACTCTATCTTGATGTGAAGAGTAATAGTGTACATAGGAACAATTATTTGCAGGTTTTCTGTAAATTTTAAATCAAGATAGAGTTAAAGTGTCGGTTTTTTCTTCAATGTTTTTGAGAGCTTTACGTATTTGTAGTCCAGAGTTCATAGATGAAGAAATCTCTAAAATTATGAAATAGCTAATGATTTAAAATACCCAAGAAACATAATTGATAAATCTTTAAAATAGCTAGGAATACGTTTTACAATCAAAAGGACAACCAACCTTATTCAACCAAAAATATGTTGGTTCTCCCTTACCATGAAAACTTGGTTGATATGCCTTCCTTCTTAAGAATTTTAATATCAAAGTTGTATTTAAAAATCTTGATACAGTAAAAAGACTTTTGATAAAAATTCCCAAAATGCTGACGGATGTGTCTATAAATTCCCTGTAAAATATGCGATAAAGTTTATTATGGTCAAACTGGTAAAAGTCTTGAACTAAGATTAAAACAACATAAATATAGCATTAGAACTGGACAAGATTCTAATGCTCTATTTATTCATGTGAGAGTTTTAACCATCAATTGATTTTCAAATGCTGAAATTGTATCAAGCAAGTCCATGGTTGAAGAAATATAATAGAATCATGTTTCATTAAAAGCAGTTTTGAAAAATTATGAATATTTCTTTTGGTTTATATAAATTGGATTCATTTATAATTAATAAAATTTGGGAAGAATTTAATGATAAATTGGACTAATCTTAATTCTTGGGAAGAGTTTCAGGTCCTTTCTTATGTTCCTCTTCACAGAGTCGTGAGATGTTACGCTACTGTGAGGTGTAGTCTTTGTTAGTGTGATGTGACTGTGAGGTGTAGTCTCGCCCCTTATATAAGCCCTTCTTGTCATGTTTCCTGTTATAGTTCCTTGATAATGTGAGTAGTCACGAAAGCGCTTGGAATTCTTCTATTTTTCATAGTGGTTTTCTTGCATATATATATATATATATATATATATATATATATATATATATATATATATATATATATATATATATATATATATATATATATATATATATATATATATATATATATATATATGTGAGTGTGTGTGTGTGTGTGTGTGTACTCACCTAATTGTGGTTGCAGGGGTCGAGACTCAGCTCCTGGCCCCGCCTCTTCGCTGTCCGCTACTGGGTCTCTGCTCTCCCTGCTCCATGAGCTTTATCATACCTCGTCTTAAAACTATGTATGGTTCCTGCTTCCACTATATCTTTCTCTAGACTATTCCACTTCCTGACTACTCTGTGGCTGAAGAAATGCTTCCTAACATCCCTTTGACTCATCTGAGTCTTCAGCTTCCAGTTGTGTCCCCTTGCGTGTGTGTGTGTGTGTGTGTGTTGTGCCATTTACCTAAATATATATATATATATATATATATATATATATATATATATATATATGTCTGCCGTTTAGGTAAAACTGGTCAATTAGCAAGAACTCATTTAAAATTAAGTCCTTTCTAAAATTTTCTCTTATACGTTTAAAGACATATTTTTTTCCTTTATGATAATGTAAAAATTATTAATTTTGTACCAAGAGAAACTTTGAAAACCTACCTAACCTTATTACAACAAGCGCAATTTAATTTAGCCTAATCCAAATAAATATATTTTAGATACGTTAACAATAATTTAATAATAAACAAACACAATGAAATATTTGTTTTTCTTTAGGTTCAGAATGATTTTTGCGAAATTATTGCATACACAAATTTTCACTTGTCTTATATGGCAAGAAGAGCGTTGCTATTTAGCCAAAATCGCAAGTTTTACCTAATCGGCAGACATATATATATATATATATATATATATATATATATATATATATATATATATTATATATGTTTTTAAGTTTAAAACTGGTCAATTAGCAAGAACTCATTTAAAATTAAGTCCTTTCTAAAATTTTCTCTTATACGTTTAAAGACATATTTTTTCCTTTATGATAATGTAAAAATTATTAATTTTGTACCAAGAGAAACTTTGAAAACCTACCTAACCTTATTACAACAAGCGCAATTTAATTTAGCCTAATCCAAATAAATATATTTTAGATACGTTAACATTAATTTAATAATAAACAAACACAATTAAATATATTTTTTTCGTTAGGTTCAGAATGATTTTTGCGAAATTATTGCATACACAAATTTTCGCTTGTCTTATATGGCAAGAAGAGCGTTGCTATTTAAGCCAAAATCGCAAGTTTAACTAATCGGCAGACTATATATATATATATATATATATATATATATATATATATATATATATATATATATATATATATATGTGAGTGTGTGTGTGTGTGTGTGTTACTCACCTAATTGTGGTTGCAGGGGTCGAGACTCAGCTCCTGGCCCCGCCTCTTCGCTGTCCGCTACTGGGTCTCTGCTCTCCCTGCTCCATGAGCTTTATCATACCTCGTCTTAAAACTATGTATGGTTCCTGCTTCCACTATATCTTTCTCTAGACTATTCCACTTCCTGACTACTCTGTGGCTGAAGAAATGCTTCCTAACATCCCTTTGACTCATCTGAGTCTTCAGCTTCCATGTGTCCCCTTGCTGTGTGTGTGTGTGTGTGTGTTGTGCTCATTTACCTAAATATATATATATATATATATATATATATATATATATATATATATATGTCTGCCGTTTAGGTAAAACTGGTCAATTAGCAAGAACTCATTTAAAATTAAGTCCTTTCTAAAATTTTCTCTTATACGTTTAAGACATATTTTTTCCTTTATGATAATGTAAAATTATTAATTTTGTACCAAGAGAAACTTTGAAAACCTACCTAACCTTATTACAACAAGCGCAATTTAATTTAGCCTAATCCAAATAAATATATTTTAGATACGTTAACATTAATTTAATAATAAACAAACACAATTAAATATATTTTTTCGTTAGGTTCAGAATGATTTTGCGAAATTATTGCATACACAAATTTTCGCTTGTCTTATATGGCAAGAAGAGCGTTGCTATTTAAGCCAAAATCGCAAGTTTAACAATCGACATATATATATATATATATATATATATATATATATATATATATATATATATATATATATATATATATATATATATATATATATATATATATATATATATATATATATATATATATATATATATATATATATATATATATATATGTCGTGCCGATTAGGTAAAACTGGTCAATTAAAGGTGAGCGTGCTATTTAGAATCAAGTTTATTCTAATCGGCAGAATATATATATATATATATATATATATATATATATATATATTTGTGCCGATTAGAAAACTTGAGATTTTGGCTTAAATAGGAATGCTCACCTTCCATATAAGACAAGTGAAAATTTGTTATGACAATAATTTCGTTAAAATCATTCTGAATATAACGAATAAAATATATTCAAAATAATTTTTCTGGTTCATTTTGATTCACCAAATTTTCCTGTCTTATATGGCAACTCTATTTAACCAACAGTTATAATCGCACGACATATATATATATATATATATATATATATATATATATATATATATATATATATATATATATATATATATATATATATATATATATATATATATATATATATATATATATATATATATATATATATTTTACTGTACGTCAT